>PVIH01003878.1:0-150980 GCA_004025045.1 Sigmodon hispidus
GGATGGAAAAAAAAATTCAGAGGGAAAGATGAACACAAAGAAAATATAGGTGTAGCAATCTCATTTGTATTTCTACCCTTGATAAGCCATGCTTATCATTCTTATCCTCTGTATAGTTATTGTTAACTCTTCCACATTTTAAATTCTTTTTACTGTGTTTTTTTTTGATAAATACAAAATAAAGAAGGAAAAAAATGAATATGTTAAAAAAATAATAAATATTAGAATAGTGAGTAGAAAAAAAAAAAAAAAAAAAAAAAGATGCAGACTCCTTAAAAGGGCCAACTGTCCAGTTAATTCTTGCAAGAATGATGACTGATGTTCTTGTTTATTATTATTACTATTATTATTATTATTATTATTATTATTATTATTATTATTATATTTTAACAAATATTTTTCATTTATCTTACCTACCAACCAAAGTATCCTCTTTCTCCTCTTCTCCCATTCTTTCACCCACCTGCCATGTACTCCCTCCCCATCCACTTGTCCTCTGTCATCTTCATTCAGAATTGGGTAGGCTGCACATGGCCATGAACAAAGCATGGGACATCAAGTTGAGGTGGGACGAAGCTCCTCCCCCTGTATCAAGGTTGGGCAAGGTAACTGAGGAAAACAGATGCAGAGATGCACAGTCAGGCACTAGGTCAAGTTCTGGGAGCACTGCTGAAGAAACAGAAAAGAGATTGTATGAGCCAGGGAGTCAAGGCCATGATGGGGAAACCCCACAGAGACAGCTGATCTGAGCTCATGGGAACTCATAGTTTCTGGATATAGGGAGCCTGCATGGGACTGACCTAGGTCCTCTACATGTGTGCCACAGTTGTGTAGCTTGGTCTGCCTGTGAGGCTCTTAGCAGTGGGATTATGACTTGTTCCTGATGCTATTATGGTTCTTGTAATGCAAGGAAATCATATATTTTCATGAATTGTGGAGATTTTAAGTTATTTTAGTATTACAGTTATTTTTGTCAACTACTGTTTCTGGAAAAAGGTAGATAAAATGCATAATTCTTAACTTCGTTAGGAGTCAGAGGAAATTATGCGAACAGAATGTACAGAATGAACCATCATGGCTCATATGGGCTCAGAGAGACTGAAGCAACAATCACGGAACCTGTATGGGTCTGAGTTAGGTTCTCTGCATATAAGTCATGGTTACTGGAGTGGCACCTTAGAGCCCATTCCCTCCAAAGAACACCTGATCCAGTTTTGAGGTGAGGAAAGTGTGGCAAACGTGATAACCACTACACTATGGAAACGGTGGGGGTGAGAAAAGCAGATCTGCCTGGAGTGGATGCTGAACTAAGCCACTTGGGACCTTGGGAACTTCTGCCCTAGCTAGGGAGGAGATAAGGAGATGGGGAGAAGAGAGAGTGACTGGGAGGGGTAGGAGTGGGAAGGGAGTTTGAACAAGAGTATACATGGATAAAAACTGAGACTTTATTCATAATTAAAAAAAAAAAAGAAAAAATAGTGTGGTGTTCTTGTTGGAGTCCTAACAGTGGGAGGAGAGGGTCTCTGACTCTTTTGCCTACTCTTTGGAACCTTTCTTCTCCTGGGTTGCTTTGTCCCATGTGATGTGAGGGTTTATACCTGGCCTTATTGTAACTTTTCATGCCCTGTTTGGTTGTTATCACCAGAAAGCCTTCTCTTTACTGAAAGGAAATGGGTGATAAGTAGGATCTGGGGGACAGGAGAGGTTTATGAGGAACTGTGAGGAGTAGAGTGAGGATGTAATGTATGAGAGAATAAATAAAAAAAGTTTATGATTTTATTAGAACAAGCATGTTTTCTAGAGCTGTAGCTCAATAGTAGAGAATTATACAGAAAGAGCAACACTCTGAGTTTCATCTTCTGAAAAGAAAATAGAACATACACACATTCTTAAATACCACCTCAAAATAAACTCAAAAATTAGAATATCACTTAGAGGTCCTAGCTATTACAGGTAATTAAAGAGGTATATACATGCGATTGTGACTCTAACTAGGTGATCACAAAAATATGAATATGTAGATAATGTTCACTTGTGGCACTTTGTACATAAAATCCTCAGTTGTCTTATAGAAAAGAGTTCTGCCTACAAGATTAGTTTACATATTCTCTCTATCTAAAGGGAAAACTTGAAAATTTTTTTTGTTAATTTCCACTAGAAATCTCTGGCCAAATAAAACACACACATTTATATAAACTCTAAAAGGAAATTTTAATCCTTCCATAACTATATAGTTGATAATTTCATTCTTGACCATCACTACTCAAAAGCATTTTCTATCAAAAATACCCCAATTCTTACAGATAATTGATGTTTAGTAGAGGTAGAAGACAGATTGTTGTAGATTTTTAAAGGCTTTAATACGTCTCACAAGGAACCATAAAAACTAGAATCTGGTCATTCCTGCCCATAGGCAATGGCTGCTTTGCCTAAGGATCTTCCCATTCTGCTCCTCTATATTATTCTCTGTTCTCAGCCAGTTTGTCAATTCTTTTATTTTTATTTTTTCTTGTTTTTTGAAAATCAATATCAAATTTTATATAAAAAAGCAAACATTCAGGATAGCTAAAAAAATCCCATATAAGTAATAAAACTTCTCCTTTCTCTAAAATATATGAAACATAAAAAATAAAATCTAAATTTTGTATGCAAGTATCAATTAAATATTTTCAAATGCTTAAGGTTCACCAGAAATTTATTTTGATATATGCAAGTCTTTATTTTCATGTTTATGTGACTATGTGTCTGTTCAAGCTACCACATTACGAGTAAAGAGTCTATAAATGAAATAGGATAAAACACATGACTGGGGTTGTTCAATAATTTCCAAGCCTTGATATTCTTGGAAAATAACCCTAAACTGTTAAAATGAGTTTGAATCTTTAAAAAAAAAATATTTCTGCATTCAAATGACCCCAGAAAGGCATTTGAAAGGAAAATAATCTCCAGTTCATTATCTACAATTCAACATTCATTATTTTGGCATTTAGTAAAATATATAAGTAGGTTCACAGCACAACAGATTGTTCTAGTAGGCACCCTAACCTATTTTAATTGCATAGAGTGTACATTCATGACTAAGAGCAACAGCAAAGTCTTCTGGGAGATTGCCTCTGTGTGGAACTCCAGTCTGACAGGGTGGAGATCTAGCTCAGCCAACAATGAAGCCTCAGAGAGTAAGCAATCAAAATTGCAGTGGATGCTGCATCTCAATAAGGCAAAATCTCATGCCTCTGCCTCCACAAAACTGTACTGTTCATCACAAAACAGGTGCCATTGCAGAGATACTGATATTCACTACTTTATTCTCCAGACAAATTCTGTGAGCATTAAGCTCGGTTTGATATACATTGGCAGTTATTGTACTACTTAATATTTTAAAAATAACACAAAGATACAAATTTAAAGAATATTTGAACTCCACATAGTCTCTCTCTCAATCAGGCACAAACACACACACACACATACACACACACACACACACACACATACACACACACACAATCCTCTATATCTGAAGTCACAGTTAGTTGTGAAATCAACATGGGTACTAGAACTTCAACTCAGATTCCATGTGTTTTTTTAATGTCTTTAATAATAGACTGCACTTTTGTAAACTACTTCAGAAGAACAATAATGAGAAACACTTAAACTGAGATAGAGATACAAATTCTTATTTTTTTTAAAAAAATGTCATTGTGTCTGTGGTATGTTGCCAAATAACAGCTCATGGTAAAAGTTCACCTTTATATTACTTTTTGTAGCTAAATTTAAACATGTTTAGAATATATTAAGAAAGTTAGAGAATATACTACTATAGTCAGAGGCATGGAATCCTATTCCTGGTAAAAGATATTATGAACAATGGCACAGTACAAAACTTAAGGAGAGAGGTGGTACTTATTGGATCACAATTTGTTGACACACCACTCTCAAAGTTTGTGGGGAAATAGACCTGATATAATTTTGGATAAAATGCTATCCATGCTTATGCCCACATTTGCACAGACAACTGAAAAAAAGTGCAGAAGACTGTATATCAGCTTCTTTAAAACAATATCTGAGACAGTTGCTTCTGTGATTTTCTTAACAATGATTTGAAATTAATAAATGTGTTCTACTCAAGTGGCATTTCTTCTGTATTAGAGCTGGCTAAGGATAAAATATATATCTAATTTTAAGGTTAAAAAAAGCCATTTGGATTAGGAAAATCAATAAAATAAGGACTGAAAAAATAGTCCAGAGGTTTATACTAGTGGTGCAAGCATGTGACTAGATTTTGGATCAGATTTCAGTATCATTTGGGCATAGCTGCTCATATTTAATTCCTGCTTTGGAAGGACTGGGCAGAGATTTCCCCTTGACATGAGCAATCTGAACAGACAACTGTCCCTATTGATTATAACTAGCCATATCAGTGTATTATGGTTTCAAGGAGAGACCTAACCTCAATGAATAAGGTGGAATGTGAGAGGGAAAGATTCCCAACATCAACCTCTTTAGGCCTCCATATTCATGTACATGTGGCCACCATATGAATATGTATATTCATATATACATGTACAGCACAAACATAGATAAACAGGAAAAAACTAAGCATATGAAAAATCATATCTAATTATGATTTATGTGTCACATGCTATTTTAAGTCATTTTAACATGGAAATTTTTAGTTCCAAAAAAGTCATCATAAATTGGCTAAAGTCACTTAATCTTGTGACTTTAATTTTAATTCAAGAAAGGTGACTTGAATAAGAATAATGGTTTCTTTTTCTTATATTAGAGATACTGGTCAGTTAGGAGAACAGCTTTATTCTGTGAAATTATCTGTGTATACATAAGGTGCATTCTTTTTATGGTTTACCTTCGTTTGTATGGGTGGGGTCAGCTTATCAAGACTTTGTCCATGTATAACTCCACCAGAAAAGATGAAAAGCAAGAGAGCAAAGGGATACAGTAAAGAGGCAAGAACTCCATATGGTACAATAGTCACACACCTCTGAACATAGTTTATATCATATATCTTTGTCTCCAAGGAGACTGTGATATTATCAAAAGGTTATATGATTGAATGTATGCTGGAGACAATTAATAATCCAATTTACTGACAGTAATTAATTGTTCAGGGTTTAATCTACTAACTAAGAGATCAGAAATAAAAACCAAATTTTATTTAACTGATACATTATACCCAATATCAATTTACAGTATAGGTATTGATAGCCTCATTACTGTATATTTGAGTACTTATTCAAATTAAAAAATCAGTGAATATTCATATAAGTCTCTGCTACTTAATACTTGCATTGAATGCTTTGTTCTGTTTGACAATACATTCTGCTTTAAATTATGCATATTATTTTAGAAAACCTTACAATATATATCACTCCATTCAATAATTTATTGATACTTTCACACTCCTATAAAACTGTCTTTCTACCTGCACAAGGTTGAATATTGTATCTTCAAAGACTGGCTTTTTGTGATTTTCTCTGGGAGAAAATTTAATTTGACAGATGTTATTTTAACTTACAATAGCTTTTCCAGTAAAATGTACCTCTGTAAATCAGAAGATCACCTGTATTGACAGTAGGCTCTAAAACCTGTCTCCTGAGTTTACCAGGCAAATGTTGAAGCTGCTTTTGTTGAGAATTAGTATGCAAATCAGAGACTTTGTATAATAAAACCACCTGATTCTAGGTCAGTTTCTAGAAGAGTACATATCAAAATAAAAGCCCTCCCTGAATCCAACTAAATTTAAGTTTCTACAGATAGGTAAGGATCAAAGAGATAGGGCCACAATCACATTGAGAATAAAGCAATTTTGCAAGTCCCTGGAGCTTTCACTGAAAGTACTGGCAATCAGAAGCCTCTCTGTTCCAGAGTCATGGTGGATGAAGTGAAAGCTGAATCTCTGGTGTTCCATGTAGAGTCTTTTCATAACTACTAAAATGCACTTGAAACATTTCAGGCATACTATGAGTGCTGTAGGGAGCTGGATTTTTCTTTTCATACGACTTTAGCAGTCATTTGGCCACATCACAGGTCACTACTTCCTCTAAGCTGCAATAAACCTCCCTGTGACTGTCAATCTGCCTGTGAGAACCTATCAATTGCCTGCATGGGTCATAAGACTCAGATAATAATAATAATAATAATAAGGCTTCATCTCACATACTAGGCAGATTCAGCATCAAATTATATTTATTTGGCCTTACACAGGAATATGCATAGCAATGAACATGTGACTATTAACAGACATTCTAATGAAACAATGAAGAGGTATATCTATGAGATCTTCTTATGAACCTTTCATAAAAAGTTATGTAGGATATCAAGATTGTGAATGTGAGATTATCTTCAGAAAATATCTTCTCTCATGTTTTTCAGTAAATTAGTTTGTGGATTTTTATTTTCTTTATTTTAAAATATATGTAGATAATGAGCTATTTATCATGATCATTATATACCCAAGCTGAGATTGTATGGATAAATTGTTTAACAAATTAGATAAACTTATAATGATCCTGGAAATTTATAGTCTCTTGAACAAAAGAATGTAGATCTAGTGTCCAATGCTTGGTTTCTGCTTCACAATGCTATATGAGTATCTTGTTCTGACAACCATTTACTCACCATATATTCCACCAACAATGTCATTTCAAACTCTGTATCAACACCGAGAGTTCTACTCTTACCTGCAGTACCTAACAAGACACATAAATACTAATGAATATTTTTAATAAAATATAAATACTACAGTGTCTAAACATAAAAGTATAGACAGTATTGAAGGGTTAAATCATTATAAAATTTAATCTGGTATTAAAGATAGATATCAAGAAGTGTATGGAACCAAAAGTTTCTAAGTGTGTGATGGGTTGAGCTAAGAAAATAGAGAATATCTCAGCTTGAATTTTGGACTCTTGGGATGCTTCACTAAACATTAGTATGAGAAGTACTTAAAATCTTTAATTAAAAAATATTTGAACAGGCAAATAAGTAGGTGGACAAAAGATATATTGTCTACTCCTTCCCCCTATAATTATACTAGGTCATGAAATTAAATTTTGCCTGGAGTAAATCCATAATAAGCCTTCAAAAATTGTACAGCATTGAAACCATCTTCCTAAGCCCTAAAGCATTTGAGGTAAGATGCAAATGAGTCCAGATGAGTCTACCCATCAATTTCCACTTCCTGTTTTTCTCTCCATTTTTTTCTTTTCTCTGTTTCTCTGTCTCCATCTTTGTTTTTGTCTTTCTATCATCTATGTGTCTATGTATCTATCTATCATCTATCTACCTATCTATCTATCTATCTATCCACCTATCATTTCTTTCTCATTTTACTTTTTCTATTCAGAAACTACTGGTGACATTATCTACTGGATATATCTCTAACCTGTTTAGAAGCCTAAATGATTCCTATCTTGAGAGTAAAATTTTAAAATATGTTGTTCTCCTCTTTTGTGGTTTCCTGTCACTTTCATTTATTGCAATGATTCTGGTTTTGTATGGACCTCCACAAAAGACAAGAATGGCATGCTCCTCCACCAAGATTTTTATTCTTTCCTTTCTTGAAATACTGATCTTTTAAATATCCTAGCATCTAACTCCTCTGTGTCATTTATAATCATGATAAATTAAAAATTATAAGCATATTTTGTCCATCTTAAATAAAATTGCACCATATAACTTACCTCTATTTAATTTGCTTTACTAACTCTTCATAGTACCTGTCATCATATACCTGATACATATATCTATATTGATATAGGTAGATAGAATGTATCTGTATAAAATATATTATATTCAATTAATATTAGTTATATAAAATACATTTTTCTTTCCAAGTTTCAGGAGGACAATCAACTCATATGTATTTTTTATTAATTGCTTTTCATCTGTAACAATTTAATACATAATATAATATATTCTGATGACTATTATACTACTCTCTCTCCCTCTGTTTTACTCTTTCTCCTCACAAGTATTATTTTCCAACAATCATGTCTTTTTGTGTGTTGTACATTATTTAACTAAGGCCATCTGTGTAAATATGGATTTGGAACTATCCAGTGGTCTGTGGAGCTCACCAGAACATAATAACACAATGATGAGTAGGAATTAGAAGATGACTAAGACATTTAATATATTTAGTTAATATATTAGTATAATTAATTAATAAGTGAGTACACAAATAAAAGATCTCTATAAAATTTGCTATAGTTTACTCTATGTTATTACAACCACAGAAATTCATAATTATTTCTTTGTGTTTTGATCTTATTAAAATTTATTGACCCTATTTTTAAGCTACACACTATTGTGTATAATGCATACAGAAATTAACCAAAATATGTAGCATATAGAGTAGAAGAGTGTGAAAATTGAAGTAATGCAAAATTTATTTACCATGGATAAACTCTAATGTAAAGCACACTTTGAGAACCATTTCTAGAAAAGAAAGAAACAGCAACAACAACAAAAAACCTTTATGTCAGTAAGGGTCAGAATCATCAAAGTTTGAGGAAAAATGGTTGATCCAGCAAAACATGTGATTCAAATAGGCATTGATTTAAGCATTACAAACAAAGAGTGATGTGGCATGTTAGAGTAACACTCTGTCTCTTTAGTGACTGTCAGTCACAACTGAACTTAACCATCTAGCACACCATGATCAGGTACATTCATGGAAAACTACATCTACTAGAAAAATATAAATTTCAAAAGATTCATTTTATGAAAGTAGTATGATTTCTATTCAAAAGCTGGCATACTCTAAATGTGCTAGTGTGTAACAGTTTTTCCTGCCTACAACAGGCTGAGGGTCCCTGAATGGCCTTTGAACTCAGAATGGGAGTCAAGAATCTGTTAAGATGCCCTGTCACAGGCCAGGTGACCCCAACCCAGGACAAATGTAAAAGGAAGGGGCTGGCAGAAGTTATGAGGCAGTCATATCAGCACAAGGCCTTTACTAACCCAGAGAGGATCCTGCAGCTGGACAAAAAAACTACAGAGTAATCTTTCCTGATGTTACTTTAGATTCCCAAGAGACAAGTCATGAGGGTCCTGCTGTAGGGAAGCAGTAGCTTACAACTGGCTGAAAGGCACATGAAAAAGTGCTCAACATCTTTAGCCATCAGAGAAATGCATTTCAAAACAACTTTGAGATACCACCTGGCAACAGTCAGATTAGCTAAGATAAAAGACACAGATGACAGCCTTTGTTGGAGAGGTTGCGGAGCAAGGGGAACACTCCTCCACTGTTGGTAGGAGTTTAAGTTTGTTCAGCCATTCTGGAATGCAGTATGGCTGTTTCTCAGAAAACTAGGAATCAATCTCCCCAAGGACCCAGCAATACCACTTCTGGATGTATACCATAAAGATGCACAGTCGTACTCCAAAGGCATTAGCTCAACTATGTTCATAGCAGCATTATTCATAATAGCAAGAACCTGGAAACAACCTAGATTCCTCTCAACTGAAGAGTGGATTAGCAAACTGTGGTACATCTACACAATGAAATACTACTCTGCAGTAAGAAAAAATGATATGCTAAACTTTGCAGGCAAATGGATGGATTTGGAGAATATCCTCCTGGGCGAGGTATCTCAAACCCAGAAAGATAAGCAGGGGAAGTACTCACTCATTAGTGGACTCTAAACAAAAAAAGCAAAAAGCAAAGCATGTCCAAACTGCACACCACAACCACTGAACAGCTTGGGATCTGAAACACATTGGACTGACACCTTGGATCCCACTCCCCCTAGAGGAACACCTGACTCAGTCTCAATGTTTGGGGGAGAAAACTGAATCTGCCAGGAGTGGATGCGGAACTGAGCAATATTGGGATCTTGGGACAATGGGACGTTGGGACCTTGGGACCTCCTGCCAATGCTGCGGAGGAGATGGGGGGATGTGGAGAAGAGAGAGCGACCTGAGGGTGTGGGAAGGGGAAGGGAACTTGAATAAGGATATACATGGATTAAAAAAAAATGTGACTTTATTCGTAATAAAAAAATAAAAAAACAAAATGAATTTTAAGAAAAACAAAGAAAAGACTTAACAAACATTCTCAAGACTTAATGTAAAAAAAAAAAAACTGGTATAGTGATTGCATGGCTGGGTACAATAGTGTACTAGAGATTTTTTTCAAAGAATTAGCAATAGTTCTAAATAAGCAATATTACAGTGCAAAATCTTATCTTGTTTTTGAGCTTGGTATCTCAGACGCTAAGACATATGGAACATACTAATTATTGCTCTCTGGTTTGGTGAAAATAGAAAGGTAGTATTAGAGGCAATAACAGCAGATATTTGCTAGGTAAGAAGCACATTAGTAGTTGGGAAACTGCGGGATAATTTTATGTCAGCTTGATACAAGCTAGAGTTATCTAAAATAAGGAAGCATCAATTGAAAGCATACATTCATAAAACCCACCCTTAGGGCATGTTTTCAATTAATGATTGAAGACACAGGGCCTTGCCCATTGTGAATGGTGTCATCTCTAACCTGGTGGTCCTCTGTTCTCTGAGAAAGCTGACTGAGCAAACCATGGGGAGCAAGTCAGCTAGCAGCACCTCTCAGTGTCCTTTGCACCAGCTCCTGCCTCCAGCTTCCTGCTCTATTTGAGCTCCTGTCCTGACTTCTGTGATGTTGAACAATGACTTGGAAGCATAGGCCAAATAATCCCTTTGATCCTCAAATCATCACAGCGATAGTAATTCTAAGAAACATTAAAAACTGTCCCTCCATCAGGGTTAAGTCTATAAAAATAGATTCTTATGAGTCTGAGAAGCTGGCTCAGTCACTAAAGTCCTTGCTACACAGCATAGAGACTTGATTTTGTATGTCCAGAAACCATGTCAAAAAGTCAGAATGGTTGCAACTGTCTATGATACTTGCTGAGGAGGCAAGGGAAGGAAAACTCCTAAGATTAACTGGTTAGGCAACCTGTTTGGTTCAGTGAGCTTTTCATTCAGTGGAAGACCTCTCTCACAAAACACTGTGGAGAGCAATTAAAGAAGATATAGTGTCAATCCTCAGCTTCCAAATGAACACGCATGCACACAGGTATACTTGTGCACACACACACACACACACACACACATTTATATAAATATGTTTTATTTGTTGGTTTTGTTTTTTTCTCAAGACAAGGTTTTCTGTGTAACAGTCCTGCCTATCATGGAATTTGCTTTGTAGCCCAGGCTGGCCTTGACCTCACGGAGATCCTCCTGCCTCTGCCTTCCAAGTGCTAGGACTAATGCCATGTGCCACCACTTCCTGATGTTACGCCTGGATTTACAGAGATCCAAACAAATCTCTGTCTCTAAGTTATGGGATTAAATGTGTAGGTCACCACTCTCTGCCCTTCATTGCTTTGCTGCAGGTGATTCTGTCCTCTGATTATCTAGACTAAATTTATTAAACATACAATATATCACCAAAACCATGTACAAAAACAAATAGATTTGAATAAACATGTATATGGATTAATTAATAAATTAAAAATAGACCTGAAAAAGGAGTTGTAAAAATATATATATTTAAAATATAGAGAATACCTTCTTAAAGGTATGGTAGTCAAAATGGAGCTTAAAAAAATAAGCAGGAAAGCAAATTAATAGGCCATATGTTGAATAAAGTAAAGTTTAGGAAGTAATGTCCAAAGGAATACTGGCACAAAACTGAGAGTCCAGACTTCATTAGAAAACTTCTGATGTGCACTGAGAACCTTCCTGGATGTTTATCAGCGGATAGAAGCAGTGACATTTTAAGTTAAGTCCTTCTGTCCTACTGGCACACACTACTGACCTTTTCCTTAATTCTACTTTCCCATCTCTGGAATCCTGTAGCTAGAACAGGTATTCTTAACATCCCTTTTATCTTTCTTACCTGTTGAGCGAATGCCACTTAAATGAACCATTGTTTTCTTTTTTAAGTTAAACAAAACCCAAAACTAGTCTTTCTAGAGAAACTTTTTACCCTAAATATTCTATGCTGCTCAGAGTGGAGATTTTTATACCAAATGTTCTCACATTCTTGTGCACTTGACACAAAGTTTTAAAATAATACACTGACATTCACACTTGATCTAAGTATAGAACATTTCTTTTATCTATATAGGTTAAGCCTTTGTATGGACTCAATGAATATTGGAAGGGAATTACTGTGACTAAAACATAGTAAGGAAGTGAACGCCTATAGCCTCGTACACAGTCTTATCTTGTGTGCAGGTCTACTGCAAATGTACAGGGAAATGTACAGCTGACCTGCTCCTTATGTATGAGATGTACTCACTATTCACCTGACCCAAAGGCTTGGATAACAGCAAATGATTTATTTTCCTTAATTGTCAGGGTGACTTTTTATTCTTTTTTACCAGATAAGTAAAAACCTAACTGCGTGTCTGAAAACCCAAAGCTAGCCAGCCATGGAGCCTAGAATTGAATTCAAAACATTGTTTCTAAAGGTATGTCTACAAAAAATGAAAGAAAGAAAGAAAGAAAGAGAAAGAAAGAAAGAAAGAATAACAGTTGTAACAGTGATATAATTTATCCTGAGATCAGGCCTATTAACTCAAAAAAGCTTACACTTCTTGATGTCAGGATGTGAATTACATATTGCAACATACTAAACACAATTTAAAATTTAAGATCCAGTGTACTTATGGGTGTGCAAATCACCATAACTGGACAATGCAAAAGAAAAATACTGAGTAATCTTCTACTTCATTGTCACTGTCATTCATATTAACATCTTAGATAATGTGATAACTTTATTGAATGCTGACTCTTAGCTGATTATTGTGATTTAAATACTTTAAAATGTACATGATCAATCAAAGCAAAGAGGTAATCTTTTAATTCAGGACTTCAGGTATTATGTACATCTTCCCATGGGAATTACCAAGTGCCTCTCCACACCTTTGCAGCTTCATAGCCAACATGACATCTATGAGGGATTCGGAGTACTGACTCATTCTGTTTGATTGTGTTGATCCATCACTACTCCTCACCATCATTTTTTCATATTCTCCCCTATTTGGTAATGATTCCTCTACCAATCTTTACTTCAAATATACCCAGGCAATTCTGTCTTCCCACATGCTACAGTAAATCTCTTGCCTCCTATATAGACTATGACTTAGTTGACACCTCCTTCAAAGAAACACAGACTCATATTCTGGGTAGCAGAGCATTTTATCATATTTTTAATCTTTCCTCAGAAGATAGTCACTATTAGTGACATTTCCTAGCTGACCCTCTCTTCAAACAAACCAGAAATATATGTGGCCCTTTGCATGAGTCTATAATATCTGTATCAGACATTCTTTAATAACAATCCCATCTGTTCTCATGGCCTAAGGATAATTTGTAAATTGAAGACTATAAGTTTTATATTTTCTGAGAAGATTTTTCCCCATGCTTTAATTCAGAAACATATCCCCTCTTCCCCTTTCTCCCTCTCCTCCCTGTATTCTCTTACTTTATCCTTTATATTTACCAGATTTCATTTTCAAAATGGTCTCTAACATCTGGAATATTTCCCCTTTCCTTAAAATTTACAAACATATTATCAAGAAGGTTTTCAAAAAAATTATTTTTTTCTAAATTCTCACAACATACAATATTTCTTTTTAACAGTCATGCTGGTGTTTGTTAACCAGGTAACAAAATACCCTCTCCAGGAATATTTGTAAAACCTATGCCTACCCTCAATAATTTTTTATGTAAGCCTGAGTTAATGCTTATATTCATAATTGAATACATTAGTGTTCTGTGAATATTTCTTTGTGTGTGTGTGTGTTTGTGCGTGTGCCAAAACAAGCATGTAGACATCAGAGGACAACCTTCATGAACCAGGTTTTTCCTTGTACTATGTGGATTCTAGGGATCAAACTCTATCCATTATAATTCAGAGCAAGAGCCTTTTTTCCTTAAGCCACTTCATGGAGCCTTCTGAACATTTCCTTAATGCTTCCTGGACTGCAATATTACTGGAATACTGCATTATAAACTTTCTTATTATCTTTAGATCTTATTTGAATATCACTGTAAATATCATTTTCTTAACAACTCAAAGCAGTGTAACTTTTGCAGCCCAGATTTTATGTAGATAGAAAAATAATATTGAGATAAATAGATAAAATGGTATTTAGGAAATAAAAGCAGTATTTATAAAATATAAAACTGTCTTCACTAATTACTCGTTTCCTCATAATTACAAGCATAGCTAGCTCCTCACTGTATATTTTGTGAATATGTTCCCAGTGCTTAGAGAATAGCTTGCCATGAAAATTAATGCTTCTTTTATCTTAGAATTGCATAGTAGACATAGAGTATTTTCAAGTGCAAAAAATAAAGTGGGATAATGCTCTTTTACTCTGTAAAGATTTGTCACTCATAGTGGTGATAGGCAGGAAGTACAGGTGGGGTTACCAGATGGAAGAATTCTAAAAAAAAGTAGAGACAGAGAAGCAGTCACCAGTCAGATACAGAGGAAGCAAGATGAGAATGCTGGGCTGATACCAAGGTTGTGGCTAAACATAGATAAGAATTATGGGTTAATTTAATGTAAGAACTAGTTAATACTATGTTTGAGCTACTGGCACAGCATCACCTATAACATTAAGCCTCTGTGTCAGTTATTTGAGAAGCTGCTGCTGGGTGTTTGAGTGTTTTTGGCAGCACAGAAACTTCTGACTGTAGACATTAATGTTTGTGTTTTGTACTACTGTTCACCAAAGCTAGAAGGCCAATGGCAATGCCTAAGGTTAAAGTATAGAATGCTCAGGGCTTAGTGTCAATTGTGGCTATTCATTTCGGGCTCTCCCTAATCCCAACATCCTAGTCATAGGTAACAAACAGTAACCTGGCCTATAGTGTGTTGTTCTTCCTATTGCTTTAATAAAATGCTAATTGGCTAGTTGGAAGTATAGGCAAGGTTAGCAGACTAGGAGAATACTGAGAAACAGAAGAGCAGAGAAGAAACACCAGCAGACACAAAGGAAACAAGACCAGAATGCTACCAGAGAAAAGGTTTTAAGCCATGTGGCTAAACAAGATAAAACTCACGGGTTAATTTCAGAGTAAGAATTAGCAAGTAATAAGCCCAAGCCATAAACCAAACAGAATGTTAATTAATATACCACTTTGTATGATTATTTAGGACTGCTGTTCCAGATCTCAGGACTAGGCTGGTCCAGAAACTTATTACACTGATTCTATTCTTGATTACCCAAGCAGTGTTGGGCATGAATTCCTTCTTTTGAAGTAAGCATTAAGTCAAATCAGACATTGTTTGGCTACTTCCACAAGTTCTGTGCCACCTCCACCATAGCATATTTTGCAGGCAGGACAGATTGTAGGTCAAAGATTTTATGGCTTGGTTTCTGCCAACATTTCTTTTTCAGTAGGTGACAGAGTTACTTCCTGTAGCAAAGGTACTATAACAAAGGGATGAAGGTTCCATGTATGCATCAGCTTGACTTCTCCATATTCAAGGAATTACTACAATGTTGTCCTTGGAAAAAGATCCCAGCTGTCAATTTGTGGAGAACAACCTTTTGTCCTACCCTTACTCTGGGTTTTGGGGGGATTTTTCATGGAAACTCCTTGGACAACAACTCAATTTAATACAACCTAGACATAGCACTGGAAAATTTGCCTGGCTACAAGAGGTAGCCTGTTGAGACTCCATTAGCCCTAATACCTACAGTCCTTAATAAGATAACCTCTATAGTTTCTAGCATGTTTCTACTGCCCTAGGTTTCTACCACTCCCCACATGCCTTCAAATTCCAGCTCTCTTCACACTGTTGCCCTCCACCATCTCACCTGATTCTTCCTGCTGCCTTACCCACTGGTAAGGAAAATCTATTCCCCCTTCTCATGGAGATTCATGTATCCCCCAGACCTTTCCTCTCTTACTAATCTCTCTGGGACCACATATTTTAGCTTGGTTATTTACATAAAGGCCAATATTCACTTAAAGTGAATAAATACCATATTTTTTTTCTTTCCAGATTTGTGTTATCTCACTCAAGAGTATTTTTTTCTAGCTTTATTCATTTTTCTGAGAATTTTATTATGTTATTTTTAAAAGACTGGTGGGTAATATTTCATTGGGTAGGTGTACTATATTTTGTTTATCTATTCTTCATTTAAGGGACATGTAGGTTGTTTCCCACTTCTGGCCATTTTGAGTAAAGTGTAAAGGACATTACTGATCAAATGTCCATATGGTAGGACGGAGCATCCTTTGGGTATATGCCCAACAGTGGTATAGCTGGGTCTTGGTGTATACCTTGCACTCCTACCAGTAATGGAGGAAGGAGTGTTCCTCTTACTCCATAGTCAGTTATCTTCTGTCCCATGTGTTCAAAGCTATTCACCATTTTTCCTCTATCAAGCTTAATGCATCAGGATTTATGTTGAAGTCTTTTATTTAAACAGGCTTGAGTTTTATACAGGGTGATAAAATGTGTCTGTTTGCATTCTTCTACATGTAGACATCTAGTTTGATCAGGACCCTTTGCTGAAGATGCCTTTCTTTCTATAGAGTATTTCTGACTTTTTTAATCAAAAGAAGTCAGGTCTCTATATGTGTTTAAACTTTTGTCTGGGTCTTCAATTTGATTCATTGATCAACTTGTCTATCAAACTGATTTCTCAATTACTCTCTGAAGAAAAATGAATCAGTTATCTGTGCCCCTGGCATTTTCAGGGATATGACGTGCCTGGGAATACTGGCCATTTTAGTTTTTAACATATACATTTTAGTCCTTTTTAATGCTAAATGTTACATGATGGATGCATTACGGAGATTGCATGTTCATTTGTATACACTCGAGTAATGACCTTACAATGCTACTACTATTTTTTAAATTTGAGTTTGAATTTGAGTATACAATCCAATTTTTTCCCCATTTCCACTTATTTATGCTTCTAGTTTGCTGGAGATATTACTTAATAATGAAAATGGTTAAATTAATTAACCATGGACCTTGTTTTGAACCTTACTGTGATAGGCCAATGGTAGGGTGATTGCCTAGCTTGCGAAGGGTCTTTATCTATAGATATGCAAAACCAAGCCACAAGGAAGACAACTACAAAACTAATACAATAGTCATTTCCAGTCTTTTTTCCTTTTTCTGAAGACCAAGCCTTTTGATTCTCATATCTTTATCACTATTACAGCTTTTCATGTACAGAATTTGTATTTTTTTCCACAAACTAACAGTTAAGCAACTCCTTTAAGCTATCTTCAGCTTTCAGTCTGTTTATCAGTTTAGTGGCCATTACTAAGTCTTACAACTGTCTCTCTCATCAATGCTGAAGCATAGATACCAATTGCATACTCATTTTTCTCACCCTCAGCTATATTTTCCATTGCACCACTGGCCCACAGACAACCCTCAGCTATATTTTCTAATAGTAACAGTCATTGAGCTGTGAAGACCTTCAACACTTCCATCTGTTTTGTTTTTTTTTTTAGGAAGATAAACATCGATGAATCAAAACAGTTGTATGGGATAACAATTTTGAGGACAATTATTTTGAACATATTCAGTCTTTATTTTGATATCAACACATTTTGTTTTAGGAAGCTGTCTATTATATCTATCACTATATAAAAGAGAGCCATTTACTGTCTGATGTTTTTCCAGTGATGAACAATAAAATGTAATCCCATGCCTTTCCAGAGGTTGGTAGGTGATTTCAAGGAATCATCCCAGAGCGATCATCATAGAGCCCATTGAAAACTTCAAGGTGAAAAATAGATCAAGTAAAAATTGTCTGTAGTCCTCTTTGACCAAATATGAGTAACACCTGATATTTCCACAAGGTGTAATATTTATCATCTTCAGTTAAATTTTTGATTATTTGTTTGAGTTGTTTTGGGTTTCTTTTATTGTTTCTTTTTAAAATTATTTTAGAAAATAAAGTGATTTTTTTTCCATGTATCGCCTTGCTCTCCCTCCTTTCCCCCTCCCAATCCCTTCGTGTCTGCCTTCAGCTTCCCTCCTCCCCATCTCCCCATCCCCTTCCCAAAAAGGGCAAGAAGTCCCAAGGTGGATCAACGCTAAAGCATCCACTCTAGGCAGGTCCAATTTCCTCATCCTAATATTGTGACTGGGTTAGGAGTTCCTCTGGAGAGAACGAGCTCCGAAGTCCAGTGCACTTATATAAACACGGTCTAATCTCTACCCATGAGGCTCCCATACTGCCCGTGTCAATGGACAGCTGCCTATCCTTGGCATTTTTTGAGAGAAGATTCTCTGTGTAACCTTGATTGTAATGGAACTCAGAGATTCTCCTACCTCTGTCTTTGGAATGCTGAGATTAAAGACATGCACCACTATCATCTACCTTCAACTAAAAATTTTAAAATCATCTGTTTTTGAAAATTAGATTATTACTTTCATCTACTGAAAAACACTTTATATTATCCACCAATAGCATTCACAATAAAAATTAAGTGTCTTATTTCTACAACTTTTTCATTTATCTATCTGTTCTTCACTTAACATGAAAATATTTAAGCTTATCAATTTACTAAAGGTAGCATTCATATTCACTTCTAAATTTCATGTTTGGTTCATATTTTAGTGTCATTTTATCAATCAAACAAAAACCCTATAAGATGCTATTACCATGAATTGCTCATTCAGTGTGTCAGTATTGCTGGAATATATTGAGTAGCAAAGAAAACAATCTAAACAAGCTCAAAGGAACCTCCACATGTACAAAATTAGAAACAAATAACATTTATGTCTGTGAATGTTCTAACATGTTTGTTCACTCCAACTTTTCAATCTTTAGAGTCATCTAAACTGTATGAGCATTATTGGTAAACTCTCTGAATTGGCAACGTCTGTCCAAATAACAATAACTGTTCATAACAGTTCATTCTCACATTTGGTTTTGACTACCCTAGGGAGTATGCTTTTCACAAGCCCCCCCAAATTACTGTAATTAATGCCTCTTCTAAGACTGATGAATAAGCAAAAGGATCTTCTTGCTGTTTTCTCTCTCTCTCTCTCTCCTATAAAGATAAAGGAAAATGTTTTTCAAAGAAATGAGTATGTAGAGAAAATAAAACAATATTGGAATTGCATAAATCTACTTCACAAGGAAGCATTTCTTACATGTGAAGGGGACATGCTGTAGCTAAATCTGATTATATGTAACACCATTCTGTGTCATTTAGAGAAAGGATATTGTTTGCTGCAGCATAGATTTACCATTCACTACAGCATTTGTGGTGTGTTTACTTAATCACTGAACTGCTTGCCTGAGATAGAGACATTTGCACCTTGGCAAAATTCACTCCAATGTCAATGACAGCCTTTAGAACATTGGCTCAATTGGCTATCATCTAAACTGTAGAGAGGTAGTAGATGAGTCTCCTAATCCCAGAGGCTATTATGAAGATATTTTAGAGGAGATTCCTCAGGGCTCACAAGATCAAGACCAAGTTACCAACAGTCTCTCTCTCTCTCTCTCTCTCTCTCTCTCTCTCTCTCTCTCTCTCTCTCTCTCTCTCTGTGTGTGAAGTACTGACACACAAACTTCTATGAGCACTAAATTAGCCGATGGAATGATGGAGAATGAGTGTGGTATAGTGATTCTATGGAGTCTAATATTGAATTTGAAAGTGTGAAAGGAGCTAGCTACATATCACGGTTGACTCTGAAGGCAAAGAGAGGTCAGAACAAGTGTTAAAATGACCATAAAATTGATTAATGGCACATATATTTTACTTTTCAACACCAAAAAGTATTCTTATTAAAAATGACATTATTTAAGCTTGTTTGTTTCTAAATAACATTTCTCTGTAGCTACTTCATTCTGTATGTGATTTCCAAATAGACTATGTGATTTGTTTTTATTTTTTTATATAAGTCAGTTTGAATTAAAATATAATTACATCATTTCATCCTTTTTCTTCCCTCCAACATATCATGTGTCTTTTCCTTCTGATTAAGCTTCCTCATCTTGCTCTTTTGCACTTCTCAACTTCATTTTTCTTTATTTATTATTGTCATACTTTATGAATAATATGGTGAATAATTTCATTACCCATTTTAAAGCAGAGGGGGACTTCTCAATTTTAACTGATTCATGAAGATATACTATACTATAAATTATTTAGTTAATTAAGCATTTCAAAAGCAATATTAAATGGTCAACTTTCATTCAGGCAAATATATCAAATGCTTGGCAAATTCACAGAAACTTTATAAGTGATTTTTACAAAGCTCACAAGTGGTTCTCACATTTTCACTCTGGATAAATACTTAGATAATTGCATTTTAATAATTCTCAGAAAACAATTATAATATGAACTAGCTGATATTTTCTTTAAAAATTTGTATTTTTGAAAGAATGCCAAAATAAAAACATAAGAAGTCTCTTGTGACATGTCTAATTCAGACACTTGAAATTCTTCATGGATTTTTCAACCAAGGGTGTATTACAACATACCAAAGATGGCTTCACCAGGCAACTTGGAAGACACAAACTCAGGTTGACAACAACTTCAGAAGATATATACCAGGACAGGACAAAAAAAATGTTGAAGGAAAGTCACATTGCTGTAAGTGGCTACATACTGACAAGATCATAAGTAGCTGGGTAAAAATTTACTGTGTTCTTGTTTATTTCTGCAATGAGAGACTGAGACATTTAAAGCAGGGGTACTACACATGTGTCAAAACTTGAAAGCTAAGTTCAAGAGAAAGTACTTTCTGGCTATCACCACCCAGAAAAATACTTCATAAATTAGAATTTAACAGGATTGGTATTATGTAACAGAAACAAGGAAAGGTATGATATCTTCAGTAATAATAAAGATATGGTGAATTCCATCTATTAGATTATGAAACACATATACAACTAGTGTAGAATATGTCAATCGTATGACAGGCAAAAAAAACAGTAACATAAAAGTGAGCAGAGCAATTGTGGTCTTGTTGTACTTAATATTTTATGTGCACCATGTTTGAGTTCTTAATTTTTCATCTAGAGATAATCTTTATTTGCAGAGTTATTGTATAAAAGAGTAATAGTTCAAAATAAATAGAGTAAACCTCCTTCTGGTTGCAAAATTTTCTAGTGCAGAAGTTAAAGGGGTCAAGTGAGGACAGCAGACCCCAGCCCCTGAATCCCTGCTCAGGAAATTTGTGTTTCGGGACCAGGTTCTGTCTGTGGTGCATGTCTCCACACACTCCTTAGCAGACAGGAATAGAGTTTGGCTGTGAGGGGCTCCTCCAGATGCTACTAAACCAGGGGAACATGCATGGCCACCCTGCCTCCAACTACATCATCAGAGCAGAACGAAGTTCTTGAAATTCAGACCCCTGCCGAGAGCAGAGTCAGAGATTGAGCAGACTCCTTGCTCAGAGGCAACAGGAAAAACACAAGCCCTCTTGCCACATGAACAGGAGCCGCCTAATTGTGAACCACTGAAGCTATGGGCAGATGCCAGTGCAAAAATACATATAATAATACAAAGAACAACAAGGTAACTCCAGAAGAAAGTGGTGGTTCTATAACTACAAGACCTGAACAGAGCAATGAAGAGGAAACAGAAGGAAGCAACACCAAAAATAACTTTATGAAGATCATTGAAGCCCTGAAAGAAGATATGAAAAATTCCCTTAAAGAAATAGAAAATACAAACAAAAATTTGGAAGAGATGAACAAATCTTTGAAAGAAAACCAAGAAAAGGTAAACTAAAAAATGAAGGAAAAAGGCCAGGAAATAAAAACTGAAATAGAAGCAATAAAAAAGGCACAAAATGAGGCAAAGATGGAAATAGAAAACCTGAAGAAAAAAGCTGGAACTACAGATACAAGCATAACCAACAGAATCCAAGAGATGAAAGAGAGAATCTCTGAAATGGAAGACTCAATAGCTGAAATAGATATATCAGTCAAAGAAAATACTAAAACCCAAAAAGCCATAACACAAAATCTGGACACTATGAAGAGACTTAACTTGAGAATAATAGGAATAGAAGAAGGAGAAGAATAACAGCTCAAAGGAACAGATAAAGTATTCAATAAAATCATGGAAGAAAACTTTCTAACCTGAAGAAGAAAATGTCTATGAAGACATAAGAAGCTTAAAAAAATGCCACATAGATATGACCCCCCCAAAAGTCAGTACTCCATATAATAATCAAGCTACAAAACATAGAGAACAAAGAAAAAAATTTAAGAGCTGCAAAAGAAAAGTCCCAACTTACCTATAAAGGCAGACCCATCAGAATAACACCGGACTCTTCAATGGAAACAATGAAAGCTAGAAGGACTTGGTCAGAAGTTATACAGATGCTAAAAGAGCATGGCTGCCAAACTAGAATACTATATCCTGCAAAATTATCAATCATCATAGATGGAGTAAACAAGATATTTCAGGACAAAGTCAGACTTAAAGAGTATCTATCTACCAATCCGGCCCTCCAGAAAGAATTAGAGGAAAAACTACAAACTAAGGACCCCAGGTATACCCATGAAGCCACAAACAATCAATGACCACAGAAGAATACCCCAGAAAAAGGAAATAGAAACAAGTTACCACCAAAAAATAGCAGAAAATATTAAACAGTGGTCACTAATATCCCTTAATATCAATGGACTCAACTCACCTAAAAAAAGACACACACTAACAAGATGGATACAAAACAAAAGCCATCCTTCTGCTGCCTACAAGAAACACACCTCAACCACAAAGACAGACACGGGCTCAGAGTAAAGGGTTCAGAAAAGATTTTCCAGACAAATGGTCCTAAAAAACAAGCTAGGGTTGCCATCCTAATATCTAACAAAGTAGACTTTAAGCTAAAAGCAATTAAAAGGGAATAAGTTGGTCATTCCTTATTCATCACAGGAAAAATTGACCAAGAGGAGATTTCAATCCTGAATATTTATATACCTAATATAAGGGCACCTACCTATGTAAAAGAAACACTGCTAAAGCTCAAATCCCACGTCAATTCTCACACCCTATTAGTGGGAGACTTCAATACACCACTTTCACCCCTAGATAGGTCAACCAGACAGAGACTCAAAAGAAAAATAAGGAGTCTAAAAGAGGTTGTGATGCAAATGAATTTAATAGATATCTATAGAAGCTTCCACCCAAATGCAAAGGAATATACATATTTCTCAGCATCACATGGAACATTCTCTAAAATTGACCACATAATTTGTCATAAAGCAAATATCAACAGACACAAAAAAAATGGAATTAATCCCTTGTAACATATCAGACCACCAGGGCCTAAAGTTAGAGTTCATCAAAATCAAAAATCAAAGAAGGCCTACCAACTCATAGAAACTAAACATCACTCAGCTGAACCACCTCTAGTTCAAGGAAGAAATTAAGAACGAAATCAAAGTCTTCTTAGAATTTAATGAAAATGAATCTACAAAGTTCCCAAACTTGTGGGACACAATGAAAGCATCTTAAGAGGAAAATTCATAGCACTGGATGACTATATGAAAAACCTGGAGAAATCCCACACTAGAAATCTAACAGCTCAGCTGAAAGCCTTAGAACAATTAGAAGAAAACTCACCTAGAAGGAGTATATGGCAAGAAATAATCAAACTTAGAGCTGAAGTCAATACAATTGAAACTAAAAGAACAATACAAAGAATCAATGAATCAAAGGGTTGGTTCTTTGAGAAAGTCAACAAGATAGATAAGCCCTTATCCAAACTAACCAAAAAGCAGAGAGAGCATGTCCAAATCAAGAAAATCAGAAGTGAAAAGGGGTACATAACAACAGACCCCAGGAAATGCAGAGATTTATCAGGTCTTACTTTGAAAATCTATATTCCACAAAAATGGAAAACCAAGAAGAAATGGACAGTTTTTGGACAGGTACCATCTACCAAAATTAAATGAAGATCAGATTAATTACCTAAACAGGCCTATAACCCTTAAGGAAATTGAAGCTGTCATTAAAAGTCTCCCCAAAAATAAAAGCTCAGGTCCAGATGGTTTCAGTGCAGAATTCTACCAGACAGTCAAAGAAGAATTACTACCATTACTCCTCAAAGTATTTTACACAGTAGAAACTGAAGGAATATTGCCAAATTCCTTTTATGAGGCCACAATTACCCTAATACCCAAGCCCCTCAAAGATACAACAAAATGTAGAATTACAGAGCAATTTCCTTCATGAATATTGATGCTAAAATTCTCAACAAAATTTTGGCAAACCATATACAACAATATATAAAAATATCATCCACCAGGACTATGTAGGCTTCATCTCAGAAATGCAGGGTTGGTTTAACATACGAAAAGCAAATGAGTTATCCATCATTTAAACAAACTAAAGGAACAAAACCACATGATAATATCCTTAGATGCTGAAAAAACCTTTGACAAAATCCAACACTCCTTTATGAAAAAAAGATCTGGAGGGATCAGGAATACAGGGACAATATCCCAAATAATTAAGGCAATCTACAAGAAGCCAACAGCCAGCATCAAACTTAATGGATAAAAACTCAAAGCAATCCCACTAAAATCAGGAACTAGACAAGGATGTCCTCTCTCCCCTTACCTATTCAATATAGTTCTCAAAGTTTTAGCTAAAGCAATAAGAGAATGATTGGGGATTGTGGGTATACAAATTGAAAAAGAAGAAGTGAAACTATCCCTTCTTTGTAGGTGATATGATTGTATACATACGTGACCCACAAAATTCTTCCAAGGAATTCTATGGCTGATGAACACCTTCAGCAACGTAGCAGGATACAAGATTAACTCAAAGAAATCAGTAGCCCTTCTATACACTAAAGATAGAAGGGCTAGGGGCTGGAGAGATGGCTCAGCAGTTAAGAGCACCATCTGCTCTTCCAGAGGACCTGGGTTAGATTCCTAGCACCCACATGGCAGCTAACAACTGTCTGTAGTTCCAGTTCCAGGCAAACACCAAGGCAAATAAATAAATAAATAAATAAAAGATGGGCTGAAAAATAAATAAGGGAAACATCACCCTTTATAATAGCTGCAAATAGTATTAAATACCTAGGAGTAACTATAACCAAAGAAGTAACAGATCTTTTTGACAAAAATTTTAAAACACTGAAGAAATTGAAGAGGATATCAGAAAATGGAAAGCTCTCCCATGTTCCTGGGTAGCTAGGATCAACATAGTAAAAATGGCAATTCTACCAAAAGCAATCTACAGATTCAAAGCACTGTCCATCAAAATCGCAACACAATAGTTTTTGGACCTTGAAAGAACAATACTCATTTTCTTTTGGAATAAGAGGAAAGCCAGGATTGCCAAAACACTTGTGCTCAACAAAAGAACCTCAGGAGGCATCACCATCCCTGACTTCAAGTTATACTATAGAGCTACAGTAATAAAAACAGCCTGGTACTGGATAAAAACAGACTTGTGGATCAATGGAATATAATTGAGGATACAGACATTAACCCAAAAACCTGTGAAAAGATGATCTTCAACAAAGAGGCACAAAATAGTCAATGGAAAAAAGATAGTATCTTTAACAAGTGATGTTGGCATAGCTGGTTGGTAGTGCATAGAAAATGGAAATAGATCCAAGCCTGTCACCCTGTACAAAACTCAAATCCAAGAGGATCAAAGACCTCAAAACAAAACCCAGCCATTTTGAACTTGATAGAAAAGAAAGTGGGAAATACACTTCTATGAATTGGCACAGGCCACCACTTCCTAAATATAATACCAATGGCACAGACACTAAGATCAACAATCAATAAGTGGGATCTCCTGAAGCAGAGAAGCTTCTGTAAAGCCAAGGACACTGTCAATAGGACAAAACGACAGCCTACAGAATGGGAAAAGATTTTCACTAACCCTACAAGTGATAGAGGACTGATCTCTAAGATATATAAAGAGCTCAAAAATCTAGAGCCAAAAACCTTGAATAACCCAATCAAAAAATGGGGTTCAGAACTAAAACGGGAATTCTCAGCAGAAATTATGAATGGCTGAAAGTCACCTGAAAAAGTGCTCATCATCTTTAGCCATCAGAGAAATGCAAATCAAAACAACTGTTAGATTGGCTAAGATAAAAGACACAAAGGACAGCCTATGCTGGAGAGGATGTGGAGCAAGGGGAACACTCCTCCATTGTTGGTGGGATTGTAAGCTTGTTCAGCCACTTTGGAATACAATATGGAGGTTTCTCAGAAAATTGAGAATCAATCTCCCCAAGGACCCAGCAATACCACTTCTGGGTATATACCCTAAAGAGGCACATTCACACTCTAATGACATTAGCTCAACTATGTTCATAGCAGCATTATTTGTAATAGCAAGAACCTGGAAACAACCTAGATGCTCCTCAACTGAAGAATGGATTAACAAACTGTGGTTCATCTACACAATGGAGTACTACTCAGCAGTAAGAAAAAATGATATCCTAAAATTTGCAGGCAAATGGATGATATTGGAGAATATCCTCCTGAGTGAGGTATCACAAACCCAGAAAGATAAGTAGGGGATGTACTCACTCATTAGTGGACTCTAAACAAAAAAAAAAAAGAAAAAAAGAAAAAAAAGAAAAAAGGCAAAGCATGCCCAAGTTGCAAAGCACAACCTCGGAACAGCTTGTGATCTGAAACACCTTGGATTTACTCCTTGGATCCCACTCCCCCTAGAGGAACACCTGACTCAGTCTTGATATTGGAAGAAGAAAACTGGATTTGCCAGGAGTGCATGCTGAACTAAGCAATACTGGGACAGTGGGACCTTGGTACTACCTGCTGCCTGCCCATGAGGGAGATGGGGAGATATGGAGAAGAGAATGACCTGATTTGGTGGGAGGGGAAGGGACCTTGAATAAGGATATACAAGGATCGAAAATGTGACTTCTTTATTCATAATAATAAAAAAGAGGAAAAAAGTAAAGGTGTGTGCACTATCTTTTTCTTTAATTCAATTATAATTTTTCAGTCAAATGAAGAACTTAGGAAAGAATCCACTACCACTACCTTTTTAAACCAATATAATTTCCAAATATAGTAAGAATATATATCTTTATTTAGACATATTAGATAAAGTGTATCTCTCATAAAATAACCTCATTTTCAGCAGAGGAAGGCTACTACAGAGGTCTACATCCAGTTAAAAATGAAGAGAATAAATTGTCGTGAACATCCCCACAACTACGTCTCCAAGGGCATCTCTACTCAAAAGGGACAGAGTACTTCATAAGAAGAATGGAAAGATTACAAGAGGCAAAACGCCAAGCCAGGCCAGCACTTCTAGATAGTGTCTTATAGAAATGACTGGGATACTACGTACAGCATATGTGTGGAGGCCAGAGGCCAACTATGGATTAAGCTGTTTCCCCGTACCCTTATGTGAGTTGCATGCACACACACACACACATCTCTCTCTCTCTCTCTCTCTCTCTCTCTCTCTCTCTCTCTCTCACACACACACACACACACACACACACACACACACACACACACATCTCTGGCTGTGCTCTGAAACATGCAAAAAACATTCTTTAATTGGCTCTCCCTTTGTACCCTCACATGACTCTCCCTTTGTACACCCACATGGCAGGGAGATCATGTACCATTTATGTGGAATACTTTAGTTATGACAAAGTACGTTAGCACTGCTTCTTATTGAGCATGTCATAAATGTCACTGCAAAGGACAAACATGTTTCCCTTCTCTGTAAGTAGCTTTCCCAGGAATTTGAACACATTGATTAAAATAAGAGGGAAAGCTGGGCATGATGGTGCCTGCCTGGGATCACAGCATGCTGGAGGCTGAGACAGGAAGATTGTGAGTTTGAGAACGGCCTGGGTACATAGTGAGAACCCATCTCACTTCCCCCATAAAAAGATCAATTATATCCCCTCTTTCAATATAGATGTGCCCAGCTGTGGTAGCTTTTTGTCTTGACAGGAAGTTTGTACCAGTTGGCATCATTTTGAGAAACTCAGGTTTGCAAAGGCCCACTGACTTCCCCAAACTTGAAAGCCTCAAGAAATTGTCTATTGCACATAGAACATTCTGTTTTTAAGTATATTATTTATTGTTGGCAAGTCCTCAATGATTTATGTTTTTTATCAATCAGCATAATTGATATAAATGTGTTTCATAAGTGTAAAATAATATTTTAATTTTATTGCTTTTTTTCTGCTTGATATGAAGTAAAATAAAAGTTCCTGATGATCAAAAAAAAAAAAAAAAAAGAAAGAAAGAAATATCCCTCATGTGATCTTACAATATGGTTACTTAAACAAAACCTGCAAAATAAAAAGAGCAGTGCACATGCAATAGGAGCTTACCCTTAAGTCTTCACACCTGGATAAAGAGCTACAGGCAATTGATGTCTGCTAAGAGGACTGAACTTCTTGAATGATGATAAAGTGTATGCACACTTGTGTAAGAGCAGCAGTAAAAAGTCTCAGCAAGTTGTATGTATACATTATTTGCATATATACAATGTATGTAAGTATGTATCAACAAAAAGAGGCCATGTGTTTCAAATGGACTGAGGGAGAAATTGTAGGAGATAAAAGGAGGTAGAGGATGAGGTAGTAAGCAAAATATAGAAAAAATTACAACTAGAAAAATAAAGTAAATAAAAACTTAACAAAAATTTTAAAATAAAAACTAAATATTTGGGTATCTCCATCCAATCTTTTCCTGTGTTCCTTGTGACCACTGCCCACTCCACCTGCTGCCATTCAATTGTCTCTGTCACCATGCTTTTCCAATTCTTTTAGTCCAGTTTATTCCATCTACCAAATATAACATATATAATTCTCTGCTTATAGTTTTGTCAAAAAATGTTAAACTTATCATATTGATTAGTTGTCACATCTTTAATAATTATTATTGGTTTATGAACACTCTAGTATGTTTATGTATTAGAATTAAAGATGAGAAAATAATTGCTGTCTAGTATTGAGATAAAGTAAAATTTTAGCATCCCTAGGTAGTTAAACTCTAAGCACGTGTCTGTGGTTGCTGAGGGCTATTAGAGTTATATTTATTAATAATATTCAGGCAGTTACAAGATCACATGTGTTAAATTTGTGAGCATACATTCATTTTCTGAAACACACTCAAGGCTCTTCTTCTTTTTCACCACTGGAGCTGTATTGTTTCCACCGCTGATACACACTATCACAGGCCCGTTATACACAACATCATGGCATTGTTGTATAGAGCAGAATGCATGGATTTATGGACCCTAACTAAAGCTTGATACAAGGTTTTATTTTTTTTCTTTTAAGAAAGTCTACTGTCAAATTATTATTTTTTTTGGATTGGTTTTGTTTTACCCAGAATCTAGAACCTTCTTGAATGCTTTTTTGCCTGTCCATATTCAAGCCAAGAAATCACGTCATTGGGACTTCTGCTGAAACTCTCTCCTCTCTCCCAGGGTTCTGATCCTTCCTCTCCATCTCTTATTTACAAGAGATCCTTTGTTTACTAACAATCCCCACAGATAATCACTTTTTTATTTTAAATCTATATCTGAATCATGCATGCTAGGTCACTTTGTAGTGTGTGGTAACATACTTATAGGTTTAGAAAGTGAATTTATTTGTGATCCCTCACCAGTGGTCACCTAAATATCCTCAGTTGTACTCTGTCCATGAAAGTTCCTTCAGTCATTCGTGATAGGTCTCAAGCTAGGAAATTATCAATATTAAATATATCCCATGTTTAATAATATACTTACTCAAATGATTTATGTAATCTTGAGATCCAAGTTGATACTTTATTGATTAAGAAAAATACAATATCAGATAAGCTACTAGACACTGGGTAAACTGAAAAAAATTTAACATCTAGTAAGTAAAAAGGAAAAGCAAAATTATATTATAATCTCAAAAATAATTATTAAAAATGAAAAAAAGAGGTTCTCGTGGGTGGAAAAAAGAAGGGAAAGGATAGTAAGTTTTTCTTTAGAATAGACAGACGACAGCTTTGGAGCGTGCATTGGACCCAACTAAACCCTCTGCATGTGGAAGACACTTGTGTAGCTCCATCTGTCTGAAGGTCTCCCCCTGGCGGTAACACCAGGATCTATTTCTGGTGCATAAGCTGGTTTTTTGAACCCCGTTCACTACGATGGGATGCCTTGCTCAGCCTTGATGCAGGGGGAAGGGGCATGGTCCTGCCTCAACTTAATGTACCAGGCTTTGTTGACTCCCAATGGGAGGCCTTACCCTTTTGGAGAAGGGAGCTGGAGGTGCGCTGGGGCAGAGGCAGGGTGAGAGAGTATCAGAAGGGACGAGAGGGGGAACTGTTGTTGGTATGTAAAATGAATAGACAAAATAAAAAAGAAATATTAATATGATTTAAAAAGGGAATTGAAAGCACCTGAGTAGCACTTTATGAGCTGGGAGCAATAAAAATTTCATGTGAAAGAGTAATTATGTTACTTATATAAGGTTCCTAACTACATTATAATAGTAATACATTAGTAAAACATTAGATTCCCTACTATAATTTAATATATCAAATGTATTAACAACATATGTGACTTATATTATATTGAATATTTTAAAATATAATCATTTAAAATTAATATGAGATGAAAAAATGTAAAAAATGACATTTCAAACAAATACATAACTAGAATGTTTACAAGTTGAGTGACATTTTATTAATTCAAATATTCATGAATGCCAAAATTATTTCATGTAGAATTTATTAAAATATATAAAAATAAGTTATAGAAATTTAACTTTTTAAATGTTATTTAAATTTAGTAAATTTACTACTTTAAGTGCATTTGAATAATTTTAATTGTAAAATTAAGTTAATTTGGAACTTTTAGTACTTCTGACTTCTAAATATTGCTAAGAATAAGTGGATAATTTTCAAGGAAATGGTCGCTTATTATATCTTTAAGAAGAAAAATCAAATCAATATACATTAAGGCTGGTTCAGAAACAGATGCTTCTTTTTCCTTGAGTGGTGGCTTAGAAGACTTTATTCTTAATCTATCCAGAAGTAACAATATTCTGGAGACTTTCTTCTTTGATGTTAGAGAACAGTCTTTTGGCTGTTAGATCATCTTTGTTTATCCATAAGCTGTTAAACTTGATCTGTCACAACCTTGTGGAGGCTTCATAAACCTTCATGTCATTTCTAAAAGCTGGAAGCCAGGATCCCCACTTCCAGCATCTTACTTCATTTGGCTAGTCACAGTCATATTCTCTCCAATACTTTCATTTGCTGCAAGCTGTTCCATTGCATTCAACCTTTTAAAAAGTGTTTAGGAATCAAAGAAAACACATATCAAATAGATCCTGCAACCAGGTCAATTAGACATTGCTTTGTACTAACTTCCATGAGATTTCAATCTGAGCAACTGCTGGTTCCTAAACAGGAGCACTGCTTTGACAGCTGATTACTTTTCCTTATGGTCATGCCATCTGTCCTATTCACACATACTGACTTTAATGCCAGAATTAGGAGAGCTGCTGGTGTCAAAGTTCATTTTTGATGAACTTAGACAATGACAAATATATGTACGACTTGTCAAGACCAAGGTAATCACTAAAGGCAACAGAAATAACTGTTAAGCTTAAGAAAGCAATTGAGGAAAAGATTGAGTTCTTAAGTCAGTTTGTATCAAAGAATAAGAGATATTTGTAGTTTGGAGGAATTTCCATTTGTGTAGTAATCAGAAACACAATCATCTTTGAAATGAAAGTACTGTGATATGGTGGCACTGTGATGTCTTTATATATTACCTATAAGCCTAAAATGAGAGAGAGTGAGAGAAAGAGAGAGAGAGAGAGAGAGAGAGAGAGAGAGAGAGAGAGAGATAAAGAGAGAGAGAACTTCTTCAAATCCTTTTTTGAGTATATCTCTGATGTCTCTATTTTAAACTATCCATATATATATATATATATATATACACACACACATATATATGTTATGTATATATATACCACACAACAATCCACAAGCCCATTTGTCCATCCATCTATCCATCTATAATATATATGTGAATTATTATGAATGCTTCTTATAACAAAGCAGTTTCTAAGAGAAAGTTCTCTGTGATGTCTCTTGTAGCCTCACATTGGGAGAAAATGCACAACTCTTATTTCATACGCATACAGAACATCAAGAACAAGAGCTTTTATTATACTTTATAGTTTTGTAGTGGAGATGAGCAAGCAGACACAAAAAGGCTGTTTTTCATATTTTGTCAATGCAAGAAGTATAATTCTGAATCTATTAAGTGTGAAATCTGAGCCACATAGCTGAAGACTAAGAAACCATATCAAAGTTTTTAAGACTGGGTACAAAAAGTGCATAGAAACAACAGTCATTTGTCATAGTAATGAACTGAAGCCTGAGGGTTTATGATCCATCACAGGCTCTGCCTCTATTGTCAAATCTCTCAGTCTGCCATAAAATGATGCTTCTTCCATTTACCTGGAAATTCTTTAGCCAAGGACTTGACTTATTCACCCTTGCTACTCCAGCATGAATTATGCCCAATTTGTCAAAGATTAAATAAAACATTCATAGAGAAATAAATGTGCAAATAATATTGTAGTGGTTACTGAATCAGTTATAAACTCTGCTTTAATATACGTTTGACTTTTTATTGTTTAAATTTAAATGTTTATATATGTGATAATTATAAAATATTTATAAACGATGTTTATAATTTTTAAGTGCATTAATACTATTGGTCCAGCTCAATTTTTTCAGTGGCAGTGTTTTGTCCAGTATTGAAAATTGATGGTAATTAACTGACATAGCTGGTCACACCCATTTCCTGGTGAATTGTGTCTGTTAGACTCTGTCCAAATGGGGAGAGTCAAAATTTACTTCTTCCTCAATTTTTAAATGTTTCTCTGCCAGTAATAAGAAAGAATGACTCATTCTAGTAGCTTTTATAAAAAATAAAATTTAAATAATAAAATAAAATTTTACCTCTGCTACTTTTCTGAATTCCCAAACAATTTTTTGAAATTATGGCCATCAGAGTCAACAAAATACATTATTGATAACTTTAAAATTTTGCCTAGAAAAAGATGATTGAATTCAGAGACAGGCCTTGTATTTATTTTTTTGTATTTCATATTTATCTAAGGCCTTGTATTTATCATTTTATATCATATCTACCTATCTATCTATTTGTCTGTCTGTCTGTCTGTCTGTCTGTCTATCTTACATCCCAGCCGCAGTTTAACTTTTCTCCTTTCCTCTCCTCCTTGTACCTACCTATCCCCCCCTATTCCCCTCTGTTCTCACACAAATCCTGTCCCAGTCCAATTCAATTTAGAAAAATGCAAGTCTCCCATGATTATTAACAAAATATAGCATTTCAAATTTTAGTAAGACTAAGCACCTCCCTATCGATTAAGATGACCCAATGTGAGGATTAGGGTTCCAAAAGCTTGTAATAGAGTTGGAATCAGCCCATCATTTCCACTGTTAGGAGTCCCACAAGGGGATCAAGCTGCACAACTATAACATACATGCAGTTTGCCGAGGTCAGTCCCATGCAGGCTTCCTGGTTGTTGGTTCAGTCTTTGTGAGCTCCTATGAGCCCAAGTCAGTTGATTTTGTTAGTTTACTTGTGGTGACCTTCATCCCTCTGTCTCCCACAATCCTTTCTTCTCCTCTTCTGCAGGCTTTCCAGATCTCCTCCTAGTATCTGGATGTGGGTTTGCATCCAGACAGGCCTTCTTAAATGCTTACATACTTTCCCAAGAGAACAGATATGTCCAAGAAAGATCAGTTTACATACAATTATACTTTCATTATAGTTTGGTAGAAAATTAACTAGACTCCTTAAGTTACCAAACCACTAACAAATATGTAAGGTTGATAAATATATGCTGTGCAGAAAAAGCACAATGAAATAAATGTGCTATTAATTTCTTTTCATAAACATAAATTTCATTTTATAATATTCTATTAAATATTGAATTAACACTTTTCATATTTTAGAGAGATCAGGATGATTCTACAAAATATCACCATAAATACTAATTTATAACAAAGCCAAGAACAGGTTTTCCTAAAGATGCTAGCCTTCTTACAAAGAAAAATAAGGGGGGATTGAAGAAAACATTTATTTTCTAAAATAAGCCAAGTTAAAAATTTGTTTAGTCTCAAAATTCCATTGTATTATATAGTTTCCAAGCATACTAAGTTATATTAAATATAAACAACACAATTCATGTTCCTTTAAAACTGGGATTGCTTCAAAGAAATGGGAACATCCAACTGTGCATTATATGGAAGTTTGATCTGAGACATAAATTCTAACCTCCAAAGTTGGAAATTGGACTTTGATTTACTTGCTTGCCACATCTCCTCCAACTCCCACCACATTCAGTGATTTAAATGGTGTAATTCTTTTTATCATTGCATAATATATTAGTATTCAAGCCCACCTTTTTACACAGTACAAATTTTGATAGATGAGTTAGGCTTCTGAACAATTTACTATCTGTAGCAAGGAGCTGAAATCACGGCTTTGTGCTCTGATTTAACAGATTGTTTATTCACCTACACCAGCCAAAATGCTGCCCATCGCTGCTGGCACCTTGGTGTTATACAAACATCAGTAATGAGCAGGGGAACATTTTCTTCTGCTCTGCTAAAAGACCCCATGTTATTACCATTCTGGGACTGTTTTATGCCACTTGCTAAAATAGCCTGGCACCTCTTCTAAAGAAACACCTTTACTCATTCTGTAGAGACTGAGGCAGTTGGCTTTCAATCTGCACAGGGGGAAACAATTCTTTTTTTTTTAAGTTTGAGGACATATTGGAAGAAATAGTTACAAAGTGCAGTTTCATTTTAATTTTTATATGCTTAATTATAATTGAAGATAAATCCAATAATTCATTTTTTAAAAAGAAGATCTAATTGATGCAACTTTATACTACTGTGAGAGTCAAAGTTACTTTTCCTTTGAGGAGAAAAAATAGTTTTATATAAACATGGTCGATATGACAAGTGCTGTGATACGTTTGTTCACTCATGCAGCATTCAACAACATTTTGGTTACTCTAGTTTTTAGCAGAGTTTACAGTTCATAGGACATCATTGGTTTATTGATTATGACAATATACTATTACTAGCTAAATGAACAAAATAAACTTTTAACATTAAATAAAAACTAAGGTTCTATTTGAAAGTATCCCTTTCTTACTTCTTAAGGTAATCCAATATAATAAAGAAACAGTACAGGTCTTTAAAATCCTTTTATGTTCATTTTAACACAACATAAATAAGAATCCATGTTATCACAACTCATTAAATTTTCATGCATCAATATTGTCATGAGCTAAACTCACTCATTAGTGGACTTTAAGCAAAAACATTCTTATTTCATTGAAAGATGATTGGTGAATAAAGTGATTTAAAACACACACACACACACACACACACACACACACACACAGACCTTCTGGTTTGGCTATAGAAGAATTGCTTAGCAAAAATTTGTGGTTTCCATAGTGGGCATTTTTGTGACCTACTGTGCTTTCTTCCTCTGTAGCTGAACCTAACCTGGCTTGGGGAGCTTTAGATTTTATTTTTTATCTTTCATGTATTTTAGAGAAAAGAGAAGTTTTATTACTGTATGAGAGAGTGTTTTTTTCTATCTTGAATGTTTTGTTTTTTTATATAAAGTTTGATATTGATTTTCTAAAAACAATTAAGAGAAAAATACAAGCACTCAGCTATGCTTGTTCACTGGTGTTGTTGGTAGTTTTGAGTCTTAGTAAATACAGCAATATACAGATGAACCAATGGTATTAAATTTCCTAAAAGGAGGCAGTTTGCAAAAGATAAAATACAAATGGCTAATGAATATCTGAAAACACATTCCACCTATTGTCTAAAAAGTGCAAATCAACACATACACAATAACAATCTCTCTTTCTCTCTTTCTGTCACACACGTGTGAACATACACCCACATCTCTTAACAATGGATTTCATTCAGCTTGCACCTGGAAAATGAACTACCAGTATTTAGCCTCATACCCATTAGCACATAATGTTGCTTTTCATTTTTTTATTTCATGTGATTTCTATTAGCAATTCTCAAAAGTGTTCTTTGATTAAATAATTTTGAAAATTTTTACCATATACACAACATTTTTGGTAATATTGAAATTCTAAAATTTTACATTCTTTGGCACATTAAACAATCTTAGCAACACTTCTATATTTGCACAAACAAAACTATGTGAAGTTTATCTCTTATCCTATAAGCAACATGGGAAAATACCAAGTGATCCACTGATCCAGCATCTAGACAAATATCCGTCAAATGAAGGAAACAAAACTGAAACTAAAAGTAAACTTCAACAGATAGATTCCCAGAAGAAACAATGGTCTGGCCTGTACTGCCATGATGTGTACATATTGCATTCAGTACTTGGTGGGGTCTTCTGAGGCCATGGGAAAGGAGTTTTGAGTTCAGATACATAAAAGGTTTCTAATTTAGTTTCAATTTCTTAGAAATCAAAACAAGCAGTCATTCTCAATCTGTGAGTCGTGACCTCTTTGTGTGGATTGAAAAACCTTATACAGAGGTCACCTTAGACCTTCAGGAATATCAGATATTTACATTATAATTTATAAGAGTAGCAAAATTATACTCATGAAGTAGTAATACAATTAATATTATGATTCAGAATTACCACAATATTGAAATCTGTATCAAGTTTTCATAGCATTAGGAAGGTTGAGAGCTTAAATAAAGTATTTTTACTGCATGTGGCTAAGTATAGAAAGTGAATAATAAAGTTGAGGACGTAGTAGTATAGTTAGTAAAGTGCAAAGCCCCTCAAGATCTCTGACATGGTATTTGTAACTTTTTGTAATCTACACCACGGCAGCTCTGTGGAATGATTGTTTCATTTTTCAAAAATATAAAGAGAACACAACAGGGTTACTTCTAAAGAGATATATAGATCCTTATTTCCTCTCATTTGCTCTCAATTTCATATTCCTCACCCTAAAGTAAATCAGTTCCTGGGTCTGACCCAGTATCAAGGAGCTGCTGGTGTCTTTAGAAAAAACTACCTTCCATTCCTAGACATATCTTCATGGAAGGACTTTGGACTTCAATCCATAATAAAACTTGGGCCATAGGTAGTTAAAGAATAGGAATAGACTCAAGGTTCCTGACTAATAAATAAAATTATATGATACTTTTGTTTTAAGGTAATTGGCAGGCTATTATTCAGCAATAGAAAAAAAGCTGAAATTGGCAAGGGACTCAAGAAATTACAAAGCTTTTATAAGAAAAGATTACATCCTGTGAATGAAGAGAGACTATGATATTAAAGAAAAAACTTTGCTAGCATTACATGCATCATAAGATTAGAAAGAAGACAATATGAAGAATATATACATAAAACAAACAAAAATAAATGCTAAAGCAAACAATTTGAAGGATGTCAGTGCAAATGACACAGTGATTCTTTCACATCTGAGCTTTTTCAATATGGCTCACGGTAGCTAATTTATGAAACCAAGCTATGTGTTCAATAATATAAGAATCTATAAAGAAAATGTGGTCTAGACACCAGTTTTTAGTTATAAAAAAGAAAGACATCTTTGCATAGAAACTGGTAGAACTAAAAATCACAGAATATGAATTAATCTAGTCTCAGATAGACAAACTACCAATGCTGTCTATTTTTGATTCTTAGATTTTTATGCAGCTGCACAAAGTCATGCATGTAAACTGTCATGAAATAGAAGTAAACTGGATTAGGGACAAGATCAGAGGACTCTGAGAAAAGTGAATATAGAGGGGTTATGGAAGGAAATATGCTCACTAGTTAATACTTATGTTGGGATCAGAAAAACCCTGGACTGACTCCTTGGATCCCACTCCCCCTAGAGGAACACCTGACTCACTCTTGAGGGATGGGGGAGAAAACTGGATCTGCCAGGAGTGGAGACTGAACTAAGCAATATTGGGTCAGTGGGACCTTGGGACTGTCTGCTCCCTGCCCAGGGATGGGATGGGGAGTTGTGGAGAAGAAAAATGACCTGATGTGGTGGGATGGGGAAGGGACCTTGAATAAGGATATACAATGTTAGAAAGTGTGACTTCTTTGTTCATAATAATAATAATAATAAAAGGAAAAAAAAAGTGAAACTACAAAGATGGCTCAGGAGTTAAGTATGATTGTTGCTTTTCTAGGAGACCAGAGTTTGGTTCCTAGAACTAATATTGTGAAGCAAACAATTTTCTGTAATTTCAATAACAGGGGAGATTCAATGCCTTTTGTCTTTAAAGGTACCTACACTCACATGCATGTGCTCACATAAGAAAGTGTCGACATATTTGTCATTAAAATTATGCACTTTTTAAAAAGTAAATGAGAATAAGATTGCACTAAGGGATATGTTAGCTTGGGTGTGGAAGCCTGTAATGAACCCCACAATATACTATCAAAAGTTTTAAAGCCTTTATCAGTAATCATAGAATATTTTCAGATTTTGTCATATCTCTGACTCGTGACTCATAATTCCACTTCTTCCTGATGTCTTATGATCACTGATCAGCTCATATCAATTTGTACATACTCTTTATCTTCATCCTTCCGCATATTTGATTATCTGCTTTTGCCTTTCCCTCTTAACAAGTTATACATAATTTTAAATCAGGATATGGAGCTGATGGTCAAACCAAAGGATGAGCTGATTAAAACAAAATCTTACAGAAAAAAAGACTTACTAAATAACAATCTTTTTTTTTAAAGAAGGAAATGTTTAGCTAAGTTGTATCAATTTATCTTTAACTAACTCTGTGGTCCAGGCATGCCTTGAATTTGAGATTCTCCTGCCTCATTCTCCTAAACAGATGTGATTACATTATGGAGATGTAAAGTACTTACTTCACGTGAAAAACACCAGGTTCATTACTTCATACAAAAAGGAGAAAAGGAAGGACTAACTGATGGATGAAAACAAGAAAGAAGAAAGAAATGAAAGAAAGTAGGGAAGGGAGGAAAGAAGGAAGGAAAGATTTATTTTGGAATGCTTGGTGGGACACTGGGACCTTGGGAACTCCTGCCCTTGCAGGAGAGGTGATGGGGAAATGTGGAAAACAGAGTGTGACTGGGGGGGTGGGCGGGAGAAGGGATCTTGAACAAGGATGTACACAGAGAGAAAATGTGACTTTATTCATAATAAAAAAAAGACGCAAAAACAATTCAGTTTGTAATTTTTATCTGCCAATATAATAGTATCATTGTATAAACATTCTATTGTTCTGCAGCTTGCTATACTTGCTAATTCTGGTAACTTTTCAAGTGTATTTATATATTTCAGGTGTTTTAGATACAGCACCATATATATCCTCTTTTGTGACACGTTTTTATAGTATTGGAATGTACAACATATACTGAAGAAGAAATTCATCCAAAGTCTGACATAGTACTAGCCCTGGTCTGCTGCAATATCAACTTGCCATCCAAGAGGTACCAAGTGTGTAATGGTGGCATGATTTTTTATGGGTTAACTATCTACTTTCTGAGTAAACTTTAGACCTTGCTTCACAGGAGGGAATTTTGTTTATAATATTGTACTTCTAATTGTAGTAGGATTACATGTTATGTTTTAAATAATTGTCCTGCCTACAGGTTTAATAAAAATGCTGATAGGCTGAAGGTTGACAGGAAGTGTGAGTGGGGCTACCAGTCTAAGAAAACTCGGGACCAGCTATCTCAGAGCAGACACAGATGCCACAGGGATATAGCAGAGACACGACAAAGAGACAGCATCAGATGCAAAGGAAAGAAGCTGAAATGTTGCTTTGAGAAAACATTCTGAGCTGCATGGCTTAACTAAATGGGTTGAATTCAGATTAAGGAGATAGCAAGTTATATACCAGAGTCCTAGGTCAATCAGCATAAAATTAATACAAGTGTCTGTGTGTCCCTGTATGACTGTGAGAATTTCTGCCAGACTGCCAGACTGTGGTCAAACCTCTGATCCAGGCCCAGAAAGTCTGGGCCAGTAACCTCATATAACATTTAATTAAATCTTCATGCCTGGATAGTACATAGGTCCCAGGGTAGAATCCATAATTTTTGTGCTAAGTGGTCTGGTTCTTAAGTTACCTTTAAAATATTTACATTTAAACCTGGGCTGCTCCCAACTTGTTTAGAGATGCTTCTTTGTGTAGAGGGCTGCAGTCAGTGGAGACATAGATCACAGGTCAGAAGGTGCTCTGCTTTGAGGAAACATCTTTATCGCAGAAGATGAAAGATAAGGTCTCAAAGTACTTGAGGATAAAAACTAGCACTGAAAAATGTTCTCTGGCCTTGACATGGCTATGGCAGTCATGAACTCAACATCTTTGGATACCTGCAGGAGAGCTACACAAGACCAAATCAGAAAAAAAATCTAGCATAAATGTGGTAGATTATCTCCAGGACCAGTCATCACATGAGATCATTCTTTTCTGATACTATATCCATGCACACATGGGAAGCATTAACTGGATGTAGTGAGTTATCAACAATAAATATAGACATTAAGTGAGGATGGAATGCAGTGAGGAGATATGTTGTGAGTTAGGACAAGGAAATAAGGATAGGCAATTCTTTTCGTTGAACATCTGCAGGATACTTTCAATAGTAAAGAAGTTGGCTATTTTTAAGAAAAGAAAGTTGGCTTTCTACCCCTCCAAAAATTTAAAGAAAATAGGTTAGCCAATTGAGATATTGATGGACTTGAAGTAACAGAAATTAACTGCTTTGTGGATAAGTGTATTCTAAACCTGCAGCTGTATAATGGAGATATTAATAAATGCTCTTAAATATTTTAGTTAGATAAGTATGGATAGAAACAATTCTATGCATAGATTTCTGAAAAAAAGTATTTACTTTTGTACATTATTTCTCTTATTCCAAACTGGAATCCACTGTTTTTCTAACAGCAGAAATTGGTAGAATACCAGTAACTGCTATTCACAAAGTAACACATCATAAGTATCACCAAACCTTGAATGTACAGATTTACATAGGTGAGCATAGTATGTCATATATGTATCTTCAGTAATATTGAGTTTCTGGAGGACACACGCAGGATCTTGTTTTACTCCCATTTTATTTTCTAACAGTATACTGCTATAAAAATGATGGTAATAAACTAATGTTATGATCATTTGTTTTGTCCAAATGAACTGTGGTAGATTCGAGTTAGACTAATAATCTGAGACAAGGTTTTGGAAGACCTTGAACTAGCAAAGACTTTAGAGCTAAGGCAATAACAGATGAATGATCTTCTAAAGGAGAATGATTTAGTAAAATTATTTTGTAGAGATTAACATGTCAGGGCTATAAGAGTAATGAGAAGGAAATTATAAACCGCTGAAACAAATGATGCATAAAAGTGGAGTGGAGAAAATTCTGTAAGACAGGGCTGGGATGAAAAATATGCCCTCTACCTATGCCAAAAACTAAGTTAGCAAGTGTGTGCATTTGGTTTAGATAAATTATTGTTCTTGCATAGGAACCAGGTCCTTTTCTCAGCACTCACATGGTAGGTCACAGTCATCTGTAACTCTAATTCTAAGATTGAAGATTTGATGGTCTCTTCTGGCATCCATAGAGATAAGGGAAGTATAAAGTACACATATATTACAAATATTAAAATTTATCATTTTATGATGCTTTCTTTATATATAAAATATTATTGTTAAACAAATGTGTAGATTCTTAACTTAGTTATGTTTATATAAATACAATATTGTAGACTATATTTTACTGAATTATACTACATGCATCCATTTAGGAACTCTCAAATATACACAAATCAAGAATAAAACAATTAAATATCTAAGAGAAATTTTAGAAAAGAGCATTAGTATGCATAGTATTTATATTTCAAATTTCAGTTTGTTTTCCTGTAGTGTGGTGGCTCATATAAACCAGTAAGTTTTCTGTATCTAGAGAAAGCTTTATTTTTGTTTTTTGCATTTCTATTGTAGTAACAAACAGTATACATCAATATTAAAATATAATGAAAATTTCATTAACTTACAACTATTTTCTAATTTTTTTACTTTTATGTAAGCTTTCCACCAATTTATTTGAAAGGCCTGTGATAAATACTGGAAAATAGAAGTAAGTGTATACAAATAGACAATTAAAAGTTGTCTTTTAAAACTACTTCAGCTAATAATTCTATTACCAACATAGGCTATTAGTTAACTACATAACAAAATATTACTACTACTATATAGATATAATATCATAGAATATCTTTATGGATATTATTATTAACAAGTAGATATGAAGACTGTCTTTTTAGAGGTAAAATAGTTATTTAACAAAGGCAATATTAGTTTATTTTACTGTTCCTTTAACGAATCAGAAGAATTCTCAAGTTTAATTTATGATGAACACTTTCCCTGAAGATTCTCTGGGGAATAAAGCAAAGTTGCAGCTTCATACTGTGAGACTTAAGAATCAATACTCAGTGATTCAAGACCAAGGCAACAAATTATTTCATTGGCACCAACCTCATTTTATATGAGGTAGGATTGATTTTTAACCTTAGTCTTTTTAGCTTAAGCATTATGGATTAACTACTTCAGTGACTATCAAGACAGGCAACCTGATTCAATGTGCTTATCACAAATCACTTTGTGATTACAAAGTTAATTATGTTTAATTGTATGCATTGTATAAGATATATAGTGTGTAATATAATATAATTTAGTAAAAATGTAGCATATTAAGGTGTACATGCACAAATATAACTGATTTAAGAAAGCATACCTATGTTAAATACTCTCATATATAAAGAAAACAATATATACAATGGTATATTTTATTATTTATAATCCTTAAAAAATTTTCCTAAACAATTATCACAGAAAAGCACTTCTCAGTATTTCAATAAGGTATAATCTATAAAGTTAACAAATCTATAAAAAAAACAGAACATGTCACAATCAAGGATATCATTTATAGTTTCTGGTTAATGTCAAGTTGGAGACTGGTTAATTTTTAAGAAAAGATGGGATGTATCTCTGATGCAAGTGTGAGAAAGGATGCAGATGTATTTAGATAGGTGAGTTCATCACAGAGGTGAGAACAATTGAACTTGCTGATAATTTGAGTATTTCTGTTCCACAAGTGAGAGTTTTGATTATATATATAATATATAACTTTTATATATGTAAATATATATATAAAACTTTTATATATGTAAATATATATAAAACTTTCATGTTTACTTATTTGTCACTTTAGAAAGCAAGAATCTAATCAAAACAAGTTACAGTAGAAGTTCCAAAACTCAAGTGATTATAAAAGATTTGATTCTCAGGGTGATTCCCAACATCTCAGCAACACCTCCATCATTCATTCATTATACTACATATTTTGTCCAGCATGCCTGTGACATATATTGCTATTTGTGTGGTATATTAAAATAAGCAAAAAATTAAACGTTTTCTCTTACAAAATACATTTTTTAAAATGTTATAGCCTTGTTTGTTCCAAACCATAGCATATATTATCTATTTCCTAAATGAACACATAATTTGTTGTTAGTATTTCTTTGATTAGTCTTCCGATATTATAAGTAACTTCCTTGGCCGGGTCTCTCCCTATTCCAATGGTGCCATTTTATAGGCTGAAAACCAATCTTTGCTTTCTTTTATTTTTTTATTTAAAAAGGTTTGATTTTTTTATTTTACATGTCAAACATAATTTCTCCTCCCTCCCTGTGTCTCACTCACCCCTCAGCTTCCCACCACCTTACCTTCCATCCACTCCTCAAAGAGAATAAAGCCTTCCATGGGAAGACAATAAAGTCTGGCATATCAAGTTGAGGCAAAATCTAGCCCCTGTTTCCTACATCAAGGCTGAGCAAGGTATCCCTCTATAGGCAATGGACCCCACATACTGCCCAAGTCACACAACTGTCATCCTCATTCAGATGGCCTAGTTCAGTCCCATGCAGGTTCCCCAGTATTAGTTCAGGGTCAGTGAGCTTCCAGTAGTTGGTTCAGCTGTCTATCTGGGTTTCCCCATCATGATCTTGACCCCTTTGCCCATGTAATTTCTCCTTTCTCTTCATCTGGATTGGGAGCTCAGCCAAGACCTTACCTATGAATTTCTGCATCTGTGTCCATCATTTTCTGAATGAAGGTTCTATGATGGCAACTGGGGTAGGCGTCAATTTTATTACAAGAGAAGGCCAGTTCAGGCACCTTCTCTACTACTGCTTAGAGTCTTACCTGGAGTCACCCTTGTGGATTCAGAATGAGAAAAAGATCTCACCAACTCTACATATAACAGCAGGCTAATCTCTAAAATATATAAATAACACAAGATATGGAATACCAAATAATACATTTGAATAATGGAGTACAGATCTAACCAAAAAATTCTAAACAGAGGAATCTCACATGGCTGAAAGACACTTAAAGAACTGCTCAACATCCTTAGCCATCAGTGAAATGCAAATCAAAACAACTCTGAGATACCATATTAAACTTGCCAGAAAGGCTAAGATCAAAAACTCTGATGAGTCTGGCCTGGAAGGGATTTAGAGTAAGGGGAATACTCCTACAGTGCTAGTGGGAGTGTAATCTTGTACAGCTACTTTAGAAATCAGTATGGTGGTTTCTCAGAGAACTGAGAATCAATCTAATAATGACCTGTTAGTAACACTCTTAGTCATATATCCACAGGATGCACAATCAAAACACAAGGACATTTGCTCAACTACGTTCATAGCAACATTATTAGTAATAACTAGACTAGGAAACAACCTAGATTCCCTCAATCAAAGAATGGATTTAAAAATGGGATACCTTTATACAACAGAGTATTACTCAGCAGTCTTTACTTTCAATAGAACATAAATTGATCTCTTAGAAAAATTGTCTTATGTCTTTCTGAATGAAAGGGTGAATTTATATATTTATTCAAAGTCATTTGTGGGAACTACTTAAATAATTCATTTAGTCTTCATAATACCATATCTGTTTTACTGGCTGAAGATAACCTGTATAAATTATACAGTTGAGAGCAAAGCAAGTGTTCATGATTAGGTCTGAATTATTAGTTTCACAGTTTTATCTTCCTCAAAACAATTTTTCCTTATGACTATACTAGTAAGGTTGATTGTTCTATCAACAAGAAGGACAAGAGATACTTATTACACAGATTATTTATACTTAAGACATCAAGCTGACAGCAAGTGCTTTTATATTAGAAATGAACTAAAATAATTATTTAATGGTGGAGTCTGTGAAAATTACTGTAGAAACAGATTTTTTGTTGCATTCAAAAAATGTTTTCTTTTTTATTTTTAAAGAAATGTTTTTAAAGTTAGTTTGTCCAAATTTTGGTTTTGAATATTTTTAATGACTAAGTGATGACTAATCAATACTCAGTGATTCAAGACCAAGGCAACAAATTATTTCATTGGCACCAACCTCATTTTATATGAGGTAGAATTGATTTTTAACCTTAGTCTTTTTAGCTTAAGCATTATGGATTAACTACTTCAGTGACTATCAAGACAGGCAACCTGATTCAATATGCTTATCACAAATCACTTTGTGATTACAAAGTTAATTATGTTTAATTGTATGCATTGTATATGATATATAGTATGTAATATATAATATAATTTAGTAAAAATGTAGCATATTAAGGTGTACATGCACAAATATAACTGATTTAAGAAAGTATACCTATGTTAAATACTTTCATATATAAAGAAAACAATATATACAATGGCATATTTTATTATTTATAATCCTTAAAACAATTTTCCTAAACAATTATCACAGAAAAACACTTCTCAGTATTTCACTAAGGTATAATCTATAAAGTTAACAAATCTAAAAAAAACAAAAAACCAGAACATGTCACAATCAAGGATATCATTTATAGTTTCTGGTTAATGTCAAGTTGGAGACTGGTTAATTTTTAAGAAAAGATGGGCTGTATCTCTGATGCAAGTGTGAGAAAGGATGAAAGAAATATAGAAACAAATAAAGAAAGAAATATAAAAATACATTATAAAAATTTTATGATTTGAAAAAATGAATATATCCTGTCTCCATAGATCAATGTGAAATTCTGAGAGATAATGGAATATGGAATAATGATGACAAATTCAGTTGTATAGTTCTGAGTGAGACATATCTGTGAGATACAGACACAAAAATGTGTTATGGCCAATGGAAATTACGAAAAATCACCAATCTCAAAATATGGAGAGAAAAAAAAATCACAAATTATATGTCATAGCACACATTTCTCTATATTACAGACAATAACATGAGAAAAAACATTTATGTAAATCAGCTAAATAGATATGTGTTGCTAACAGTATTTTTAATAAACCTGTAAGTAGTTATATAAAAAGTGAATTTGCATAATAAATGTTTCTCCTGTTAGCCTATAATTTCTCAGACTTTCCTCTTTTATCATTATAATTAGCTACCCTTGAATTTTATTTCTTTTTAAAATATTAACAATATGTATTTTTTAATAAATTGTTAACGAGAAGTGACAAAACATGCTAGTGTCCAATATGGTAGTGGACTGTCTGATGTTCAATACAGTATTGACTGCTCTGGTGTTCAATGTGGTATAAACCATCCTGTGTGCAATATACTATTGATCACTATGCAATATCGACATTACTGTTCTTGTGTGGAAAATGATAGTGACAATATTATTTTGACTGTACTGTTTACTTTTTCCATGTGATCTATATAGCTTTTACAAACACCATTCTATTGTGTGACTTTTTATGACTGTGCAAAGGCTAATATATTTTTATGTTTGGAGTCAAAGAAAAGCTCCTTAGCTTGGAGTCCGGTTTCCTCTGATTTGTCTTATATTATTTTCCAACTCCTATCCATGCCTGCTTTATTTTTTTAGCTCAATGTAAACAGGAAGGATAGAAATAAAATAAAAGGAACCTGCTTTCTATTTCAGAGTAACTGAGATTTAAACTTTGTTCACACTCTTGAAAAACAACCAACATTGTTCTGAAAATTTTGGGTTATTTCTTGACATAAATTCAAGGGCTTTTTCCTGCCTTTTTACAATTTCCTCTATATTATATACTTTAAGTTTTTATGTATTCTGCTGTTAAATCTCATCTCAACATTAAGCATTGTCTCTATAAAGCTATTTTATTAGATGTTTGTTCAGTGTCTTTCTCATTAGGAATCAGCAAGGCTCAAATCAAGATTTCCTTTTTTTCAGGAACTGTGAGTATTTGAAAACACATGTCTTCTTGAACTTGCTCTGCTCACAAGATTTTCTTAAAATCTGCAGAAAATATTAGATTTTGTAAAGTGGTAATCTTCTTGGCTTTATGGCACCTGAGATAATAGGATCATTTTCTCTAGAGGTTCTTGTCACTGTCCCCCTCCCAAATGATATTTCCTGGATAAAACAGGACTTAGAATAGCATCACTGATTCAGATTCCTTACAGTAGAACTCTCCATGATCCAAATCTAATCCAACACTCTACTTTAAGGTGACAGAGCTTGCTGATACAGGCAGCAGTTTGTGTTTACAGTACCACCTAAATTTCTTGTGCAAATTATAAATTATGATACTTCTCAGGTTGATTATTATAATTGAATAATAATATGGAATTTAGTATCTGATCATATTAACTTATTGTTAATGAGTATATAAATAGAGGTCACTTACAACTGAATATAATGGAGAAGTTATGTTTGTTGAATGTATTTGAGAGAAGTTATATAGATTTAAGTAAAATGGCAGGACAGTGTAAATAAATAAAATAACTCATATGTTGATGATCTCTTCCCAGATGTAAGACTCTATCATAGAGAAATAACTGAATCACCAGGAATCTGACCCAAAAGTGGATTAATCAACTGAAATATTTGTAATGTGATGGCTTATTAGGAGGTATGGAAACTTACAGAGGAATGTTTGTTATGGAGAGTGGATGGACCACACAGGAGCCCTGGGGAAATATGGCTCTTTCTGTCACCCTGTGCCCTGTTTATGATGAAGTAAGTTACTCTGTTCCACCATGTGGCTCCTGCTGCAAGGTACAGAGTCACCTCCAGCCTAGAAGCAATGGGGGCACTCAATTATTGGTTGATACCTTGAATATCACAAGCAAGAATAAATTCTGTATCCCTTTGTTATCTTAAGCATTTGTCAGAAAAATGGAAAGACTGCCTACTTTAAGCACCTAACATGAAAGTATTTAACAAATCATTCTTAATTTAAAGAATATATTTTACTTTCAGGAATGTTAAATAGTGTATTAGCATTCATATAGAATTAAATATTTAAACTGTCCACATGTTTCTTTGCATACACTTTTGACAGCACTCTTTCAGTTAATTATCATTTGTTCTCTGCTGTACAAGTAAGAAAATAAATGCAAATAGATTAAGTATTGGTCATTCACTTAATAGAGCTTGTGAAACTCTTATCACTATTTTGTTTAAGATCCATAAATTACAATTGTGGAGGCCAGTAATGACATTTGTTTTGAATGTCGATCATTTCTACTGTAGGAGATCAGTGATGTTGACAACACTGTCTTCAATATCTGCAGTTTCAAATATAAAGATGTGGTAGAGAGTGGGATAGAGAGAGTGAGAGACAGGTAAGTGGTTTGAAAGAGGAGATGTTAGCAATGAGGTGGCCAAACAGGGTAAACGCTCTTGCTACTATGCTTGATATCTGAGTTTGTTCCCTAGGATACACATGGTAGGAGAATAGATCTGATTACTGTATGTTCTCTTCTGACACACACACACACACACACACACACACACACACACACACACACGCACAAACACACACAAATATAAACATATACACAAAGGGTAACATTCTAAGGAGATAAATTCCATTTTAAGTATGATAAAAGTATGACCTCTTGTAATAAAAGAGGTCACCTTTAATATATCTGTGCTCTGTACAGTTTTTCTTTGGTTATCTACATAATAAAGCTCAATTTTTAATTTCCTTTGGGCCCATGTCTTTGGAGTTCATAACCATCCTTTACAACTAATGTTCTAAGTGTTATGAAACCTTAGCATGTTAAATTGATTCTAACTTCTGAATAGCCTTAAATAATTTTAAAGATTTCTGTTTGGTTTTGAAATTGATTGTTTACTTTCAATTAAAAATACATGGGAGTAATGAAAACATAACTGCAAATTTATAATGCTAAAAATTGAATATCCATAATCACTATCTTAATAGCTATTGGATTGGGCTCATTTAACAGAGTTTATAAACAAGAACAATAAAATGTAGTGTGTTTTGACAAGGACTTTAAATTACACTGATTTTTGTAGAGCTGATTTTAAAAAGAATTATCTACCATTTCACCTATTTTCCCATTTGGGTTATATTAGTTTAAATTAATCCTTAACCTGGACCCTTCCTGACCACTCCTCAGTATGTGAATAATTTTATCATAATAGACTGTAATTTTTCACAAAACCAATTCTGACATACTAATGTTTCTTTTTAATATACAAAAATAGTTTGAATGCCTCTAAGTTCAGACTGATTGGCTGATTGGCTATTAGAGGCAGGAATGTTGATTTTAAGCTTCACAGATAGAGGTTCCTTTAGTCAAATTCCTTAGCTGTTCTCACAAGACAGATATCCAAGCAAATGCTTCAAATAAAACTGTCTTTTGTGTTTCTTTTTCTTCATTACTCACAGTCAAACGCTGACAAATATATTACTCCATGGCAATACCTGCCATTACCAAACAAAGTTGAACATGGGTACAGATTTCAATGGTTTATCACTAAAGCATCAAAATACAGTTTGTGCAAAGTATACAAAATGTAAAGTTGTGTAATTTTTTAAATCAAGAAGTACTCCAAATTGACATTATTTTAACATGTTTAAATTTTAATCTCATCATCCATGTAGTCATCTAATTAAAGAAAATCTGTTTTCTTTTTTAATGTATAAAGTTTCATTTCTTTATTCATGTACCCCCTTGTTTAAACTCCCTTCCCCCTCCCACCCCTCCAAGTCACTCTCTCTTCTCTCCATCTCCTTATCTCCTCCCCAGCAAGGGCAGGAGGTCTCAAGGTCCCAATGTGTCTTAGTTCAGCATCTACTCCAGGCAAATTCGCTTTCCTCATCCCAACATCAAGACTGGATCAGGTGTTCCTCTGGAGGGAATGGGCTCCAAGGTACAGGTCCAAGGTGCTTCAGATCCCAAGCTGTTCAGTGTTTGTGGTTTGTAGCTTGGGTATGCTTTGCTTTTTGTTTACAATCCACTAATGTGTGAGTACATCCTGGCTTCTCTTTCTGGGATTGAGATGTTTTTCTCAGGAGTATATTCTCTATATGCATCCATTTGTCTGTATATTTTAGGATATTGTTTTTTCTTACTGCAGAATTGTGTAGATGCACCACAGCTTGTTAATCCATTCTTCAGTTGAGGGGCATCTAGGTTGTTTCCAGTTTCTTGCTATTATGAATAATGCTGCTATGAATATAGTTGGGCTGCAAATGTGTGTCATTAGGGTATATGCCTAAAAATGGTATTGCTGGATCTTTGGGGAGATTGATACCCAGTTTTCTGAGAAACAGCCATACACATTTCAAAGATGCTGGACAAGTTTACACTCCCAACAACAATGGAGGAGTGTTCCCTGTACTCCAATTCTCTTCAGCATAGGGTCTGGGGCTCTTAGTTACTTGAGTTCTCTGTATATTTCGGAGATCAATCCTCTGTCACTTGTAGGCTTGGTAGAAATCTTTTACCATTCTGTAGGCTGTCAACTTGTCTTATTGACTGTGTCCTTGACCTTACAGAAGCTTCTCAGTTTCAGGAGGTCACACTTATTAATTGTTTTTCTTATTGTCTGCACTACTGGTGTTATATTTAAAAAGTGGTCACCAGTGCCAATGCATTGGAAGGTATTTCCCACTTTCTTTTCTATCAACTTCACTGTAGCTGGGTTTATGTTGAGGTCTTTGATCCACTTAGAGTTGAGTTTTGTGCAGGGTAATAGGTTTCGATGTATTGGCATTTTTCTACACACTACCATCCAGCTATGCCAACATCGTTTGTTGAAGATACTATCTTTTTTGTTGAGAATTTTTGCATCCTTGTTCTTTAGGAAAATTGGTCTGTAATTCTCTTTCTTTGTTGCATCGTTGAGTGGCTTGGAGGCGACAATAACCTTGAAAATCTGTTCCCTTAAAGCAATTAAAATGCAGGTATCTCATAGGCTTTGGAAAATATTTTAATACCTGTCATTGTAGTTTTAAACATTGTCTAGAATCTCGATATTGTTCAAAAATCGACAGTGTGAAAAAAACACAGGAAGCACATGTTCAAGGACAGCAGCTGACTGACAATGGAAAGAAAGACTTTTATATCTTTAGTGACTATTTTTAATTAGTGTTTAATAAGGAACGAAATGCATAAAAATGATAGTACATTTTACATTATTTTTATATTCTTATTATAAATATTCCATTAAAAGAAATGATGATCATGGAGAGTAGAACCTTTTGTCATACTCTTGAAAAAGTATTGGATTCTGCAGGTATAAAAGTGTTTCTGGGAATAACTACCAGTATTCTACAAACAGCCATTTAAGCAACCATAGAACCCAATGGTGCTAATTCTCCACATTACTTGTCATTTAATATCATCTAAAAGAGTACTTTCTGGATAAACATAGTAATGTAAATATGTAATTGGGCATATGTTCTTACTTCACTAAGGTATAATTCTTGCACTGTAACTTAGCTGATTACAGCTAACAGTTTCCCTGACCACATTGTTTTCATAGTAACCTCTAGTACACAACAGCAGTTCTTGCAGATAATACTCAATTCTGCTGAGGAATTATGCTATTGCACACTGTAAATATTGGTCCCAACTATTTGTTTAATAAAATCAACCCTGATTGACCAGAAGGCAGACAGAAAGTATGGGTAGGGCCACCAGACTAAGAAAACTCTGGGAAGAAGAAAAGAGGGCAGAGATGCCAGGTAGAAGCAGGGGAAGCAGGATGAGAATGCTGCTCTGAGATAAGGTACTAAGCCACATGGCTAATCATGAGTTAGCTGAAGAATAACAGTTAGCAAGTAATATGCCTGAGCCATAGGCCCAATGAGCATGCAATTAATGTAAGATTTTCTGTGTTTATTGGGGACTGCTGGTCCAGATCATGGGGTAGCCTGGGCCAGAAACTCCTTCCTACACCGTTCCACTCATATTACCCTTTTTTTTTTTCTTTTTCTGAAGAGATAAACTAAATTCTAGAGTATTTGTCCATTTTGTTGATTTTAATTGCTTGTAGTTTTGTAGATGTAATTGAGTTCCTTAAGGTTGGTGTTTAGCTTCTAGTTTTATCTATAGGGCTGTGTTTATTGATAGGTACTTTTGAAAATGTGGTTTTGTCATAAAATATCTTGTTTTCCTTGTCTATGTTTATTGAAAGTTCTGCTGGGCACAGTCTGGGCTGGCATCTGTGGTATATTAGTATCTGTAAAACAGATGTCCAGGACTTTCTGGATTTTATGGTCTCCAATGAGAAGTCAGATATAATTCTGATAGGTCTGCTTATTATTTGGCATTTTTTTCTTTGCAGCTTTCAAAAGTCTTATTGGTCATAAATTAAGAGTATTAGCCATAGTTCCTACTCTTTCTTCTCTAGCCTTTGGTATCATGGTTAATGCTTTCTTGAATGTGAGCTCCAGACTTTATTTGCTGTGGTTTTCTGAAAGTTTTAAATATTCTGAGTTGATGGCTGATCCTGAATGTGTACATTTTTGACAGCTTTCTTTCCTAATCCAGAGATATCTTCATGATATCTTTATGAAAAGAGGCTTCTGCAGGCCTGTCTCAGGTCACTCTGATTTTGGAGATCTGCATTCTTCCTGTTGTTCTGCAATGCACAGCCCTTAGGGCCATCTCACTTACTCATTATTTGTCTGCAGTTCAGATACCGTCATAACACCAAATATGACAATGAAGTCTCATAATGAATTGGTTTCAGTTTTCACTCTGGGAGTTCTATAAAGTTTGAAGAATTCTGAAGGTGATTGGTTTGGATCTATTTGCATTTTTCTACACACTACCATCCAGCTATGCCAACACCATTTGTTGAAGATTCTATCTTTCTTGCATTAAATATTTTGGGCCTCTTTGTCAAAAATCAAGTGTTTAAAGGTGTGTGGGTTAATTCAATTAAATTTCATTGATCCACAAAGTCTGTTTTTATGCCACTGCCAAGCTGTTATTACTGTAGCTCTGTAGTATAATTTGAAGTTGGGGATGGTGATGCATTCTGAGTTTCTTTTGTTGAGCAAAACTGTTTTAGCCATCCTGGCTTTCCTGTTATTCCAAATGAAGCTGAGAATTGTTCTTTCAAGGCCTGTAAAAAATTGTATTGGGATTTTGATGGGAACTGCAATGACATCTTTAGCACAGGTACTTACAACAACAATCACTAAGTGGGACTTCCTGAAACTGAGAAGCTTCTTTAAGGCCATGGACACTGTCAATAAGACAAAACAACAGAACTACAAAATGGGAAAATTTTTTCACCAAGCCTATGAGTGACAGAGGATTGATCTCTAAAATATCCAGAGTACTCAAAGAAACTAGAGCCTCAGACCCTTAATAATCCAATTAAAAGTGGGGTTAAGAACTAAAAAGGGAATTTTCAGCAGAAGAATTAAAAATGGCTGAAAGTCACATGAAAAAGTACTCAACATCTTTAGCCATTAGAGAAATGCAAATCAAAACAATTTAAAGATATCACCTTAAACCTGTCAGAATGGCTAAGATTAAGAACTCAGATGACAGATAACAGCCTATGCTGGAAAGGATGAAGGGCAGGGGAACACTCCTCCATATTTCGTGGGAGTGTAAACTTGTTCAGCTGCTTTGGAATGCAGTATGGAGGTTTCCCTGAAAATTGGGAATCAATCTTCCCAAGGATACAGCAATACCACTATTGAGCATATACCCTAAAGATGCTCATTCACATCTCAAAAGCACTAGCTCAACTATGTTCATAGCAGCATTATTTGTAACAGCAAGAACCTGGAAACAACCTAGATGTCCCTCTACTGAGGAATAAATTAACAAGCTGTGGTACATCTACACAATGGAGTGCTACTCAGCAGTAAGAAATAATGATATTCTAAAATTTATAGGCAAAGGGATGGATATGGAGAGTATCCTCCTCAATGAGGTATCACAATCCCAGAAAGAGAAGCAGGGGATGTACTCACTCATTAGTGGACTTTAAACAAAAAGCAAAGCATACCCAAGATGCAAACCACAACCTTTGAACAGCTTGGTATCTGAAGCACCTTGGACTGGCACCTTGGAGCCCATTCCCTCCAGAGAAACACCTGACCCAGTCTTGATGTTAGAATGAGAAAAGTGGATTTGCCTGGAATGGATGCTGAACTAAGCCACCTGGGACCTTGGGACCTCCTACCCTTGCTGGGGAGGAGATAGGAGATAAGGACTGGGAGGTGCCGGAGTTGGAACAAAGGGATACATGGATAAAAAATGAGACTTTATTCATTATAATAAAAAATAGAAAAAGTAATTCTGAAGGTACTGACTTGCTCTTGCTAGGACACATCTGGACTCTGCTCTGCTAGCCAATCACATCCTTACTTTCTATTACGAAGAAAGATGACTTGTAGCATTACAGAATCTAATGATTTTCAAAACTTGCTTTTAAGTTTCTATAAAATTCACTCATTTTTAATAATCAGAGAAAAGGGATGTTTGGAGAGAGTCACTGCATTTTGGAATCAAATGTCTTTTTCACTTTTAGTATCCAAATAATCTTTTCCCGACAGTGTTCCATATACATTGGGTGCAAATACAGTGGAAGACGTACAGAATATGAGCGACTTCCTGTGGGTGTTCAAATATGATTTGAAAAGAAAGGAGATGGGTAATCTTCTCTCTGGTCTTTTGCTTCTCCTCTTTCCTATGCTGTCAAACAATGAGAAAGCACTTACTAAGTCCACAGCATGAGCCAGAGAAATGTACTGCATCAACACAAAGGTACTGAACATTTTAATTTGGAAGCTAAATCAAGAGGGGATTTTTTTTCTATAAAAGAGCAGAAACCCATCAACTATCCATCTCTTCACTCTCATTTTTGTGCTGGGTATGTTAAGTTTGAAAGGCTGGCATTGTTAGAATGTTAGAAATGAAAATAATTATAAGACATGAGAGTTGTAAAAATGTTATTTTTTGTGTGTGTGTGTAAAGAACTTCAAGGACTCCTTGAGGACTTTAAACTTTTAAGTGAATTGTGCAACACAAATTGCTTTCTTTGGGGCAATTGTGAATGAGCTGTCCCAGTGTGTATTACAGGGTTTCCTCATGAGAGCAAACTACTGAAGCAGGTTGCTGCATTGTTAGATGAAAGAAAGACGCTGATGCTGGATGAAGCACTACCTAAGGCCCTGAGACAGGTGAGCAAGCTTTCATTCTTAGTAGATGTGGAAATAAATGACTGTGAAGAGTACCACACTTCAGTGAACAAGGAGAGTAGAGGACGCACAGGATTGGTATACCTAAAAATTCAGTTTGCTCTGCAATATGCAATTGAAAGCTGCCTTTCTTTGCCTTGTTTCTTAATGACCATATCTCAAAGGTTGTGAAGACAGGGCACACAGCCACCACAGGGCCTGGAAGCTCAGAACTAAAGCACAGTGTGCCTGCTAATAATGACACGGACCTGCTCATGCTCAAAAGTGTCTACATATTATTCTTTACAGCAAAGAAATTGGCTAAAAGAATAAAAAAACTTTGTAGAAATTCAATGAGAAAGGGAGATGAAAGCAATATGTGATCTAGTTTCCTTTTAAAATTATTAAATTTTTGGCTAGTAAAAGAAAATGCATGGAAATCCTTTAGTAAATTTAAATATAATCAGTCTACTAACTGGAAAATGCATAGTTATAAATGACTCAAGTGCAATGGCTATTTGTATACCTGTTTGCTATTCCAACAGGGGTTGCATGCTCCAGAAACTTTTAAATGATTTATGTGGTTTTGCTAAGTAGTCTACTGACAAAAAAAAACAAAAAACAAAAAACAAAAAACAAAAAAAAACAAACACTTTGTCACGTAAATTGTTCCTTCACTTTGTATCAATTCATGCAATCTGAGAAATGCCAACTGCTTTTTTATTTATTTTTGTTTTTTTCTTACTTTTTGAAACTTTTATATATGAATCTACTGAAATCCTTTTATATTCACCTCCCATCTCCCCATCTTACTCCTCTGCATCCTTCATAAGTATTTTGTTTTCTATTTTTTCTAACCATTATGTCCGACTAGTACTGTCAACATGTGTATGGGCCTGGGGAAATCAGATAAAGCATAGGAAACTTACAAGTACCTACTCCCTCAATGAAAAAAGGAGTCTGTCTCTGTCTCTCTCTCTCTTTTTCTCTCTGGGCAAATAGTGGGTCACCTGTTTTAACATACTAAAAATTAATTTACTCATGTTCTAGTGGTCTAAGATTTTTTTTACTTACACTACATATTTATTTACATTTCAGTAACTCTCTGTGGGCACACATACAGAAGTCAGAAGCTAACTTGAAGGTCTAGGTTCTGAGAATTGAATTGAGGTTATCAGATTTGTTGGCAAGTTCCTTTCCCAGATGAACCATTTGCTGACCCAAGACATATTTTTTTTTGTATTTCAAAAATATTGATCTAAACATGTGTGAATATATATACATGTACATATCACTATACTATTTATTATATTTTTAGGCAATAGCCTTTATGGGTAGAGGAATCTGTGCTGTAATACAATTTTCTTATTCTTGGTGTCAATGGGTAAAATAAGATATTTATTCTCATAAATTAGAATAGTGCAATACACTTTAAACTACTCATTTATAAAACGTTAAAAGTAAAGGTTTGAAAATACTTCAAACTTACCAGGACAAAGAAAGGTATGTATCAATTTTCTTAACATGTTTCTATTCCTGAGGGTACTATATATTTCAAGCATCTAAAATCTCATTTTGATATTAAAGTCTAATTGCACATGGTTTTTTAAATGAAACTTAGCACTATTTATGTAATGACCTAATAATAATCTATAACATATAGGAAAGAGGTGCCATTATAAAGAGTCAGATTTCTATTGTGGCATTTTATTTTATGTTTTGTATTATAAGATAGGTGGAGAATGACAGAAGCCATGAAGATATTATAAAACACATGGAAGTATTATTTAAAATATCTATTTGTAAATTAACAATGCCTAGACTCAAACTCAAAATAAGAATGGTTAGTGGTAATCTTTTAGATTTTTCAATAAAAAACAAATAATTATATAAAATATACATAAAAGTAAATAGACTTGGAATATCACTGTGGTACTAATTACTAAGTTTTATTAAAAATTTTGTACAACTTTTACATAACCTGGCCAACACAGTATCTACATTTTACAATTTATTAAACAGTAAAGAAAAGATTTTCTATGATTTATCAAATAACTAATGCTGTTTTAAAAGACTTTATTTAAACAGAGATAACTGAAAGAAATATCTTGAAGGACAAGTATAAAAATAAATCAATACAAATTATGTGTCAGTAATAAAAATAAAATATTTTTGCCATTTTAATCAAATGGCATTTTCTTTTAAAATAATAACAGCTAGTCAAGCTAACTTCTTATTTTTACACACTTCAGTCAAGCTAACTTCTTACTTTTACACACTTCAGAACCTGTTCTTTTATGTTGATCATATTAAAGTGGGCACTGAATTCCAGGCTAGCCCCATTATCGTCACTATGGTTCTCTTTCCTGAGAACAAACAATCTGCAGATGTGTGAAGCATTCCAACTGAATCTGAGAAATGGAGTCATCTAAGTTAAACTTTTCGTGTACTACCCTTGAAGGCAGAAAGATTCTCTGTCCAGTTGCAAATCTCATGTATTTGTAATTTGAGATGCAGGTTCTATATTATGAAAAATGTTCAACTACCCCTTACTGGCATCTAGAAGTTGAGAACTGATCTGATAGCAAGAGAAACATAGCAGTGTGAAGAAGTGGCTCAGTCTAAAACATGCTTGTTTTGCAAGCTTGAGAATTTGAGTTCAGAAGCTCAGCACCCACATAAAAGCTGGATAGTAGAACGTAATTGTGATCCCAGAAGCGAGTATACGTGGGGTGTGCTGGCTACTCATTCTAGCCAATTGGTAAACTACAGGTTCAATAGATTTTGTGTTTTAGGAAATTCAGTATAAGAATTTTTGAGGAAGATAGCTGATGTGGACTTCTGTCTGTCCTCCACTTAAATGTGCATGTGCATCCAACAAAAATATACATACAAATGCATCCCATTTCCAATACAAGGACACACAAAAGGAAGAGAAGATTTCAGTCCTGCTGTTGCAGAAATACATATTCTACTTCAAAGGAGCATAGAAGTCAGTAGGTGGCTGCTCAAGCTTCTAGGTTAGCATGCACACAGATTTCTGTACTTTTCAATTTTGGTGTAAGAAAATCTCAGCAGGGGACTACATTGACACTAACGTACTTGTATACTTGATCAGCATATTTACTTTGCTAAGGAATATAAAATGAATTGCCATTAAGATATGAAAATGCTCTTCACTCATAATTTTAATTATGGAATGCTTCTTTGTCTATACAAGCCCCCCAAAACACCATCTTTTTACAGTTAGTATAAATAGTGTTAACAGATAAAGTTTTTTAAAACTATATTAGGGAGACTATCACTTAATGGTATTTTGACTTAAAATTTTCTTTAGAAATTTTAAATTTATAGACATCATACAATAATCAAAAATACAGCTACTTCTATAAAATAGTTTAATTTATCATTTTTGGTAATAATAGCATGACTTATGACTAAAACAGTGATACAATTTTTTTGCCCTGTTAATAATAAACTATATATATTTCCTTCTTAGTCATAATGCAAGGAAAGATACTATAATCTGTTCCTTTGTTCTTCTTTCTTTTCTTGAAAGCATATCCAATTGTAGAAATGTCCTTTGGATCTGGGGTGGATTCTCCATACTGAGGTAACCCATTTCGGGACTTCCTGCCATTTGGCGGGAGGGGATCTGAGGATGTCATTGGGGGAGGCTGAAGGCAGACTAGGAGGGCTTGGAACTAGGGAAGGCTGGGTGAGTAGGGGAATATATGGAAAAAAGGGACCAAATTAAAAAAAAATATTACAAAAAAAAGAAATGTCAATGGAATATGACTGCGAAAAAGAATATACGTCATGGCTAGCTCAGCCTCCTGGTACATTAGCAGCAGCTTACCCTAACCTCAATGTTCTTCTGAAATCAGACAACACAGTATCTATGAGAGCTAGCACATTAAGAAAACCATAATATAATAGTCAACAGGTGTGCTCTTCCCTGGAAAGACTGTTTCTTCCCCATTAGCATCCCTCAGTTTCCTAAAGTTCTTTGTGTACAGTCCCTGTCCACTCTTGTGTTTGTTCAACTCAGATATAGGTAGCCAAGATGGTGAGGCTTCATTTGGTAGCTAATAAATTATTTATGATAGCTACTACAATTATTAGAAGGCAAATCTCACAGCAAAAGAAATAATTAATAAAGAATACCTTAATATATTTCAATAAATAATATACCTAAGGTTTGTCAACCTACACAAACCATCCAAAAGACTCAGAAATTTTTTAAAAATCATGCCATTTTTCTGAATTATTCTTAATAATTCAAAAAGAGCATCAATTAGTCAAATTAGGACATTTAAAATTAGTCTATTTTCCTCCAAATGGTCACTTGGAGAACTGTACTGTAGCTACTGATTCAGTATACTATGATAAGTTAAACAAAACTCCTAAAGGACACTGTTTTATATATGCATATATTTGAAATTATTATAGTGATGATGACTACTACTGAATAGTCACTAAAAAGGTATAGGTATTTTAATGCAAGTTCCAGGAATTATTGGTATATACTGAGTGGTTAAATGTGTCAAACACTTCTTTGTATGTCAGTTTGCATTTATTCATTGGTCACTTTTTTAAGCCCACCATATTTCCATCTGTGCTATCTGGCTAGATGTTATAAATCGTCTTTAATTACTCTTCCCTCTTAAAATCCAGTAAACTGACCTTTTCACTGTATAAAGATTATGGGAAGTTTAGAGCCATTACAGACCTTGTAAGCTCTAAAACTTTACAATATCACTTGTTATTCTTTCCCATGACAGGTGGATTTACACTTGCTGTGTCTCTTCTATGTTATTTCTTCTACCACCATGAAAATCAATAGACTGTCAGTACAGGGTTGTGAATGATGAGGTGTTTAATATATTTGTTGCTGCATTATTTTTTTAAAACTCCTTATACTAACTTCAGTATTTATTGTCGCTATTTCAACGCAAAAGTTTGTCTTTATGTTCTGATGTGGATTTGCCAGTCATGCTGTTTAGAATACACATATTTCACCCAAATATTGTACTCTTACATCAGCACTTGCTTCACTTAATATATTTATTAAAAATATAGACTATATAATAAATATAAATAAATATATTTTAAATAATAAATATATTTATTTATATTTATTATAGACATATCAGAACATAAAGACAAAACTTTTGAGTTGAATAGCGAAAATAAATACTGAAGTTAGTACAAGGAGTTTTAAAATATATAGACAGACTGTATATTTATTAAAAATAAATTAATCAAAAATTTTGAGAAATTCTGTTTTAGTTTAAAAGTTCTTTTTCCATTTTACATACGACCCACAGTTCCCTATCCCTCCCTTCCTCCCACTCACACCTGCCTTCTCCTAATCAACTCCCTATCCACTTCTCAGAGAGGGTAAGGCCTTCATGGGGAGTAAATAAAGTCTGGCATATCAAATTGAGGCAGGATCAGGCCACTCTTCTCTGTATCAAGACTGAGGAATGTATTTCTTTACAGAGAATGAGCTCAAAAAAGCTAGTTTATTCACTATGGATAATTCCTGGTTCCACTGTCACGGTCTACACAAAATGCCCCAGCCACACAACTGTCACCCACAATCAGAGGGCCTAGTTTGGTCCCAAGTCAGTTTCCCAGTTATTAATCTAGAGTCAGAGAGCTTCAACTAGCTTGTCAGCTGACTCTGTGGGTTTCCATTATGATCTTGACTACTTTGCTTATATTATGTCCTCTCTCTATTTGACTAGACTCTAGGATCTCCACCCACTGCTGATGCTAAGGATATTCCCAGGAATCCACAAAGATGATTCCAGCTAAAACTCCCACCAAAAGTGGAAAAGATGTCCGAACTGGCCTGCTCCTGTAATCAGATCTATGCCTAGTCCAATTGTCATCATGGAACCTACATTCAGTAATTATTTTTCTTAACATCATGTATAAGTTTCCTCCTTATTTTTCATGTAATTTATGGGCATACTATTTGCCCTATTATAAGAAAATTTATATATCTCCATATCTAATGCATATGAGTTAAAACTAAGTTAAATATTTTATTTAAGATCTTGGTTTTGCATATTATATAATGAAGCAATAATATGTTTATAATTGTGCTTTGATTCACTGAGTTCAAACAGGAATGTTACAACATATTGGACTGCTGATGAAGAGCTATGTCTCAAACATTAGTATTAGTAATAAGAATAGTAGTACCTGCAGTATTAATTTGACTTAAGTCTAATGGAAAGAAAAAGATAATCTGTAGCTGGGAGGGACATGTGCTGTGGGACAGGGATGTATGTAGATGAGTAAGGAGTAGATATTAACAAAATCCATCATAATTATCAAAGAATATTTTCAATTTGAAAAAAAACTGCTTTCAAAGAAAAAATAGTAATCATCTTTTAATAGAATCTCATATAATATAGAGCATAACTTCTTCACTTTAAATATGTCTGACTGTGGAAAATTAATCTGTGTTAAAATCTATGCAAGATACACTCTGGTGTATGATTTGTGTAATGATTAATTAAAATATATTCTTAGATAATAAAAAGCTTTTCTTTTTGCCTAAGAAGCATGAAAAATATAAATATTGTTTGGAATAGAATTGCTTTTATTGCACAGATTATCTGCTTTGTCTCTCCAGAATGTAGCACCCTTTACAGAGAGAGCCAAAAATGAACCCACAACTGTCAAAATGACCATGGTGGGAACTGCTTATCGTTTATGTAACCATCAGTGTAAATGCATGTGCCACACAACTATAGCACAAAATTTGTTTTGCATCGACTGCCCAACATTTGACAGACTGAAATAGAAACAGGAGCCACATTGAAGATGACATCTAGTTAATGGATTCTGTTGTATTAGCTTTAGGTTTTCTTATTTAATGCCATTGTTATATATTATTGTAAAAGATATAAAGAATTTGTATTCACTAAAAACTTCAAATTAAGGAGCCTCCATGCTATACACAGTGTTTGTCTTGTTTTAAAAGCAAATTGAGCAGCTTAATGCCAGTAACTGTGGAGTGGCATTCTATCCATGTCTGGAGCCCACTGTCCAGCATCAGGCCACATAGGCATTCAAAGAGATTTTTAAGTCTTTGCTTTACCTTGTACAGAATCTTTTGTAAGACTCTAATATTCCACATTCCTGTGGAGTTCTTTAAAGTCTACATTTCCTAATTATACTGTTTCATGTATTTTTCCTTTGAATTGTTTCCAATTTCCAATATTTGATTTCAATCTTCATCCTAACTAGGGGCTTTGATTTTCAACTAAAATGTCTAAGTGTACATTTCATTTTCTCAGGCTCTATTCAACACAAAGGCATGAATGTCTTTCTGAATAGAATGAGAAAACTACAAACATTATGTTTAATTAAGGGTAATTTATTATTAAATTTGAAAATATTCCCAGTTATTTCTTCTTTGTTAGTACTATAATGCAATTATCCTTGTTAAACTTAACTCTCTTCACCTATCATAGTATTTTTAAAGTGGTGAATTCAAGGCAATAGTAATTAAAACATGGACCAAATAACAGGATATTTATACAAGCTTAATGGTTGTAGGTAAGTCAATTGAAAAACTTAAAGACCTATAATGGATCCTCATTCCAATTACTATTTTATATTTCAAGAGTGAAATAGATAGGTGTCCTGGTAGTTTTAATTTGAATTATTTGATGAATATTTGAATTGATTTCTATAATGGATATATTAATTTGCACCTCCACCATCAGTGATTTAGATGCTAATCTTTATCCACATATTCTCCAAATTTGTTGGCTTTCTTGAAGAGACATTCTGAACTTTATTTTCATTTTCCTAACGGCTAGGGTTATTGAACACTTTTTAAAATAGTTATATGTCCATTTATGGTTTATTTATTTTCTGAAAATTATTTATCTATCCAAGACATAAGATCATTTATTAACACTTTTGCTTCTTTTGTATCAATTTTTCCATTTTAATAGATTCTAGATGTTAGTCCAATGTCTGAAGTATAGCAATATTAAATGACAACTTTCATTCTGTGGACTTTTTGTTTATTATGCTGATAGTTATCTTTGTACACAGAAAACTTTATTTTCAGGTAGTCTCCATGTGTTTATACTTGGGAGTAGTTCCTGTATTATTGATGCTATATTAAAAAATGTCTTAAAGATCCATATGTCTTAAAGGGTATTTCCTCTGTTTTTGTTTAGAAGTTTCAACATTCAGGTTTTAAATTAAGATCTTTCATATCCTTTGCATAGATTTTTGGAGAAAGTGAAAGAAATATGTGGATATAATATTATTCTTCTGAAGTTGAGTATCCAATTTTGCAAATGCCATTTCTTATTAGACTTTCTTTTCCCAATACATAATTATCTTATCTGTCAAATATTGGGTGGGCAGAGCTTTACTAGTTAATTTATAGGCCTTCTGTTTGATTTCATTAGTTGTTTTGTCAATAACAGCATCTCTATAGTATAATTTGAAGTAAGGATATTAATACTACAAGAAGTTTTCTTACTACAGAAACAAATGTTCTTTGACTACTTATGGGCATTTGTGGTTCCATATAGATTATTTCTTTTCTAAATCTATGAAACAAGACATTAGAATTTTGATAGGTATTGCATTAAATTGTCTATTATCTTGGGTTGTATGGTCATTTCATATTCTGCAGTCCAGGAATGTGAAGGTCACTCTGTCACTTAGATATTTATATTTTATTTTCAATGAGAATATTTTTATTTTACTGGCTAATTTCTTTTATGGTTTGGTATATTCTTAGATAATTAATTTTAAAGAAAGTATTATAAATAAGAATCTTTCTTTAAAAAGTGCATTATTGATTTACATAAAGATTATTCTAAGAGTTTAAACTGTGTGAGGTTACTAAAATGTTTGTCTAAGAGGGTCCTAGTGTATATTTTAGAGTATTTAATGTAAAGAATCATGTCATGTTCAAATAGAGATAGTTTGATTACTTCTTTTCTTATTTTTAATCCCTAATGTGTTTTTCTATTTGCTAATTGTTATTTTTAAGATTCTAAATCATACAAATAATGTGGAGAGTGAGAATCCTTGTCTCTTAATTTTAGAGGAAATGTTCTCAGGTTGTTTCTACTTAATATAATGCTATCTATAAGTTAGTTGTATATAGTTTTATTATTTTGATATATGCTATATTTATTTCTAATGTCCAAAATCTGTTATTATGAAAACAAGTAGAACTTTCCCAAAGAAATTTTTCTATATCAATTTGATAGTTGTGTTATTTCCATCCTTAAGTTCTTTACATGGTTTATGCCAGTTAGTCATGTATCTTGAACCAAGTTTGAATATCTGAGATGAAGCTTACTTGATTGTAATGTTAATCTCAATGTGTTCCTAGTTTATTGATAGCTTTTTCATCTATTTTCATAGAAGTAATTGATCTGTGGTTTTGCTCTTTGTTGTATTATTACCTGTGGTTTTTTATTTATGATTTCAGAATAATACTGACTTTGTAAATGCATTTGATAATGTTCCTTCACTTTCTATTTTATGGAACGAATTAAGAAAAATTTGTATGAAACCTTTCGTGATAGTCTATTAGAATTCAGCTGTGAACTCTGCCTGTCTTTGGCTTTTCTTTCAGTCAAGTCTTCTGAATACAGCTTTTGTTCTTATTGATTTGTTTAAGTTATTTACATCTTCTAAATTTAAGTTCAATGACTATGCACATTTAGTAATTCTTCAGGTTGTTTGTAGAGTATTTGTGTTCATAGCAATCTCTGATAATGTTCTATGTTTCATCCTCTTCTGTGGTAATGACAGCCTTTGATATCTAGCTTCTCTAATAATGTTCTGTGAACTGAACATAATTCAACAAAACATGGAATTTTTAGGGTTAAACCACTAGATATATGCCTCCATCACTGATTAGCACAGGAACATTTAGGCAAATGACATGTTTATTTAAATACAAATTTAAAAAATTGCAGAGTACTCATCATTTTAAAATCTTAGTTATAACTAAACAATAATAAACTCCACATAATGACAGACTGGACAGTCACCTAGAACATAAAGTAGACTCTTTTGGGATAGTGTAAGCCATTAAAATGATGGAATTTTTTTCCCCAATACAAAGGTAACATGTTTAGACAACATAACTCACTTAACATGACAAATACAAACTAGATAATCTTCATTTAACAGGTGTTAAAATTTAAGACAAAGGAAGGTAAAGACAGAGTCAACAATAAAATTTGAAATGCAAAATATCTGCAAGAAATTTCTCTGTATCATGATTTTTGATGTACATCTTTATCTCAAATGACTTCCCTCTTCCAAACTAGCTAGAGCATCTTCAATCCAAATTAGGCCTCTTACGTTCAGCAAATAGTCTTTATTTTTACTCTCCTTAATGTGAATATATATTACATATTCATATAATTTTCTGTTTTATTTTTTACACAAAAGGGGATATGTGGATACACATTACATATTTAGTAAAATCCGAATATTGGGGAGAGAGCACACAGTCAAATCCTGGGCAGACAGCTCAGGAAATTCTTAAACCATGAATACAAAGGTAAACAGCTGAGTAAGTCACACACACCTTTAATCCCAGCACAGGGAAAGCTGAGAGTGGCACCAATACCCTTGATCCCATAACTGCAGAGACAAAACTTCTTCTGTTTCTGTGACTTCAAGGCTACATGCCTTTAATCCTAATCTGGATGAGATAAGGTATATAAGGGCTGTAGAAACCAGGCAGTTACAGAAGTGACTGGGAGAAGCGACTGACAGAAGCGACCAGGAGCGAAGCTGAGGAAGTTGCAAGACAGCTGGGTGAGAACTGACTGGGGTGCTTCCTCTCTCTGATATTCAGGTTTTATTGAATATGTAATATATATCCACACTTCAATATTTATTGCTAAATTATGGTAGAAACTAGCATATACAAATGCAAATACAGTTACTCTCACAACTTTAAAGTGAGCATGGTTAGAAAAATAAAAATTGTCTATTTTATAACCAAATAGTTTAGGCTAAATTATCCATATGCTTATTGATCCTTACCTAAAACTTATCTAGTAATCATGGCTACAGCAAATAACAGTAGCCTAGAATTTGTGGGCTTTGGTATTATCAGGTCAATGAGGGGTCAGGAAATTACCTGAAATAATTTCAGAATATTTTGAAAGTAAGAACAAGAAAGTACCCATTGTTTCATCAAATATGTACATGTGAATACTAGAATATATATATTATATCATTAAATATATACATTTGGATCAGTAAATATATATATATTTTACATGAGTCCTTACTTTCAGGACTCTTTCTCTTTTTAACTTTTTATTTATAAAGTCTTTGTTATCCATGTATTCCCTTGCTCCCCGTCCCTTCCGGTTTTCTAATCCCTCTCAGTCAATCTTCAGCCTCCTCCCTCTCCAACCCTCCCCCAAAAGGGCAAGAAGTCCCAAAGTGGGTCAGCTCAGCATGGTGCATCCACTCTAGGCAACTCCAATTTCCTCGTCCTAATATCTGGACTGGGTTAGGTGCTTTTGAAGGAAATGGGTTCTGAGGTGCCAGTCCATGCACAGAAACACAGTCTGATCCCACCCCTTGAGGCTTCACATACTGCCCATGTCAGTGGAGAGTTGCCTACCCTTTGAGGGCCTAGTTCCTTTTCCCAATAGTTTCTCAGTGGCTGTTCTTGATTCAGTGAGCTCCCCAGAGCTCCAGCCAGCCATGACTGTGGGAATTTTCCTTGCAATCCCTATCTCCTTGCTCATACTCAACAATTTCTTTAGGCTTACCAAGGGCGCTTTAGTTAGACTCCAACAGCACATATCACCTAAGCTTAAAGATTTTCACAACAGAAAATGTGTCTTCATAACAGCCTCTTTATTAAATCATGACAACCATTATCATCAGTACTAATCTTATCAAAATCCATAACTTACCCAGGAGCTGCTTATTTATTTTAAATGAGCCAATTAATAAGTAAGAATATAGAGTAAAAATAATTGGAATATCACTTTCAAGCCAAATTGGATTTTAGTGGTTGACATTCATTTCTATAATAATTTAATCAAGTTCATGACACAAATTTTCCCAATACCATTGATAGATTTAGAGAAATATTAAAGATTTTAAAACTGAAAACATGCCCATATTTAAAGATATGTAATACCAATTATTCTTAGTGTATGGATTATCTAAAAAATGATGAGAGCTATTAAAGCATTATTAGTCACATTGGTGCAGTATAAACCACTAGTAACAGTACACAATGAAGTGCTATAGAATCAAGTTGCTTCTCAAGGCTACTTTGAATTTTTTAAAATTTATTTTTTATTTATAAAAAAACCATCTTTTTTATCGATATATCACCCTGTTTCCCCTCCTTCCCACCTATGAACCCCTCCCAGTCAGCCTTCAGCCTTCAGCCTCCCCCTCCCCATGGGCACATCCCCTCCCCCAAAAGGGCAAGAAATCCCAAGGTAGGTCAGCTCAGTGTGGCACTGCTACTTTGTTAAGAGATGGACTCTAGACCTTCTCAAGTTTGATTTGTGACTGTAGTTGGTATTTTTAATGTTTCCAAAACTATTTCACCCACCTTTGTTAATAGAAAAGAATCTGATGATCACCAGACACGTTAGATATCTGCTTATGTACAGACAACCAGCTAAGAGAGAAAATAACTATTCTTTAACTTCATAATTTACACACTAGTAAAATTTTAAGTTTATTCATACAATGCAAAAATCAGTAAACAGGATCTGTAGGCTTTCTCTTAACTCTAACATCAGTAGAATTATGAGTCTATTCTAAAGAGATGAGATGTCACTTTGCTAAGAGTATGCTAACATATGGAAGAAAGTAAACAATTATATCAGAAAGCATTGTATTGAACAAATAAACAGAAGTTTGGTGAGTATTCATAAAATTTGCATGTCCACAAAGAATGCAGATTGCAATCAGGATTATAATTATGGTAGATTTTGTGCTAATGTATTCGAGATGTGTATAAAGATTATTTTCACACTCAACTGAGGCTAGCAATGGAAACTTTATACTGTCTCATACAAAACAATATTGTCTGAAATAGATTACTCTTGAGAATTTTCTGTACAAACTTACTGCCTAATCTTACTTCACATTATCAGATCTGAGCAGTTGGGAATTAGAGAAGTTAAAAAGAAACATGAAGTATAACACAGCTAGTCAAATAGCAGGCACATACGAAATTAAATGGGCCTTGCAGGCTCTCAATAAAGAAACATACTGGGAAATTTAAAAGTAGTATCATTATAGTTTTAATCATTGTTTCTCTTTCCAGTAAAGTTTGTATGCAATTGGTCACTCCAAAGTAGCTACTAAGAATCTTATGATTTAGATATATATAGAAAAAATATATATACTAAAAGTTGAATTTTTGCAGTCTGCCATTCTTAGTATAAAAGAATTCCATTTAAAAAAACAATATTTTGATGCATTTAATAACCATAACATTACTGACCCTGTTTGCATACCTTTTTATATTTATAGAGTGATCTAAGGCAATAGTAAAATAGGGATAAAGAAAAAATAATCACTAAATTTAACTCAGGCGATATAAGAAAGGAACTAGTTGAAAGGAAAAGAAATTAAAGTTCAAAGAAACCACAAAATCTAAGTGTCTCTAGCAACAAGTGAACAACATCACGATAATAATTTTCCAATATTCTATGCATATATTCTGAGAGTGCATTTTATGTGGCATCACAGGCACTTTGGTAATTTGATCCATGTGAGTGATTTTGATAAGCTTAAGGGACACTGCTCATTTTAGTCATGAATCTTTAGTAGTGTTAGCTTTTTTTTTTCAGTGACAAAATTTAATATATTGTTTTTATAACAATATTTAGGTATCATTTTAAACAAAGCTTTTTATACATCTCCCATTTTCTACTAAGACAAACTAATTTAGAAATAAGAAAATATAGTGTGCATTATTTAACAAGTCAGTTTTTGGAATTGAAGGACAAAGAGAAAGGAAATAACAGACACAATGAAGTCACTGTCATTTATATTGAAAATCACAATCCAGAACTGTTCACACTATAAACCTGTTCTAGTGGAGTATTGAAAGGCACAGATCAGTAAGTACCACAGGCTAGACCTTAATTTCTATTTTATGGTTGGGTAGAAACCAACAGAAAGAGCCTAAAACTGTTTTTATGACAACTTTCTTTATACCAGCTTTTCTTATTATTTGATGCTTCATGGAAAGAATAAATAACATGTACTTGCAAAGAACGAAAACAGCACTGAAATCAACCTCAGAACTTTTGAACCAAAAACTAGACATCCAAATATAGAAGAATCAAATTAGTTTCTTATTCCTCACCTTGTATAATAATCAACTCAAAGTGGATCAAAGGCATTTATTTAAATCTGGAAATGCAAAATCTATTAACAAAAACACTTCAGGATATGCACAAATGAAACAAACCTCTGACTAAAGCAGAAATCAGCTCCACAAAGGGCTAAGCAGTACTATAGAAATTTAAAAATCTGTGCATCAAAAGAAACTATGAATACAATGAACACAAAATCTCAGAATTAGAAAAATGTTGCTAGCTATAAATATCTAGACTACATAATAAATGCAAAATGTAAAGAAAAATCAGAAATACCTATCTACAAATGAAACAATGTTCTGAAAAGATTGTTCACACAAGAAGAAATTCAAATTGCCAAAAACATATTTTAGAGTATACATGTCCAGAAATTAAATAAATGTACTAAAACAGCTTTGAGATTCCAGTTCAGCCCAATCAGGATGTCTACCATAAATTAAGTAACAACATCGGCTGGCAAAAATGGGTAAAAAGAACAATTTATATTCATTGTTGGTGGGAGGGTAAATTATTGCAATAACATTGGAAATCAGAATTTAGGTTTTTTAAAAACCATAAATCAGAATTCTCATCTGACCTAGCTACACATGATCCTAAACCTTGTCATACTACTTCTGAATGAGTTACACATTTATGCTTCTATTTGCTCTTTTACAATACTGAGAACAGAATTAGCTTAGATGACCATCAACAGACAAATGATTAATGAAATTAAGAAGTATATACAGTGCAGAAATCTATTCAGCCATAAATAAAAATAAAATAACAAAGAAAAGGAACATAGTCAATAATATGATCCAGGTATGGAAAGGCAAACATGTTACATTCATTTTCATATACAGATTCTAGTTATTTGTTGAAAAAAATTGTATATCCAGATGGGAATAAATCAGGAAAGAGGTCAGAAAACAAGAGGAGAAGTGTTGGTGATGGACATGGAGGAATAGAAAGAGGGAAAACCGTCGTCAGGATGTATTGTATAAGAGAGTTAAATAAAAAGAAAAAAATGAGTACTGGGAACAAACTGATACCGCAGGGGCTCAGGAGGGACTTGAGTACACAGTGGAGTTTGAAAAGGAAACAAAATTAAATTTGTATGAAAATCCCACATGGAAGTCTGTTACTTTATAAATAATTTAAAAACATAAAACAATTTAAAACTCAAATTTATGCTTGCTTAATACAGGAAAGTCAAGTAATGTTAAATTCTCCAGAAAACAAACTTTACAATAAATCCACTAGCTGCTGGGTAGTGCTGGCTCAGGCCCTTAATCTTAGCACTCAGGAGGCAGAGGCAGGTGGGTCTCTCAGTTCAAGGTCAGCCTGGTCTAAAGACCTAGTTCCTGGACAGCCAAGGGTACACATAATAACCTGCTCTCAAAAGACTGAACAAATGTACAATTTCTCTGGCAAGAATCTGTTTTATAAACAAATATACAAAGTTAAGCTATGTCATATGGTAGGGTATGTATTTAAAAAAAGAAGAAACAGACATTAAAATCCTTACACCAGGGTCTTGATGGGAAAATTCAAGACATCAAAGGAAAGAGAAATTCCAAGAGATCCAAAATATACTCAGATTTCTTAATTAAATGTAGGGATGTAGAATCTACCAGAATAGTATCAAAGAAAATCCAAGAACATGGGAAGGGAAGGTAGTTGAAATGATAAAGACTGGCTAGCAAAACACAAACCCGGATTTACTCTCATACTAAATAAAATGATTTAGAGCCAGAGCACTGCTAATAATTCCAGTGCTGAGAGGTGAAAGGCAGATCACTGGGTCTCAGTGGCCAGCCAAACTAGTCTAAGTCTTGAAGCCAAACCCACTGAGAGATCTTGCCTCCAAAGGGAACTTAAAAACTACAATAAAAGAAAAGCCAAACAAAACAAAATGGGTTCTAAGAATGGCACTCAAGGTTTTCCTTGGGCCTTTTTATGCTGGTGTGTGTGTGTGTGTGTGTGTGGTGTGTGCATCATACACATGAATATGCCCGTATATGTATGTATATATATATATTTTAATAAACACATATACAAACAATCAACCAATAAATTAAGCAATCATTTAGAATTAAGTCTTGCTATTGTATGGCAACCAAAAATTCACTTTAATGGTCGTAGAATACTGTGTGGTTTCTTGTGAATAAAGCATACTATTGAGTAAATTCATTTAAATGAAAGTGTAATTCCTCATACTTGAATCACGTCCTTGAATACTACTTTTTAAATCTCTTATAACAATGCAAATGGACATCCCAGGTTTTTTTTTTTTTTTTTTTTTTCGTTGAGAGACTTACTTCATTTAGTATTAAGGATAATACCTTTCTGCAAAATATCAGAAAACTAGCTTAAATGAGTAAAATAAAAGAGTTATTTATGAAAATTTTGTATAATTAAAAGGGAACTAAAACAAAACTAATTCAAGCATAGATAAAAAGAACGATGAAAGTTTTTTCATACTTAATTGAATTAGCTAATAGAACACATTAATATGTTACATTGAAACAAAATAGTTTGAATATCAGATCATGATTTCAACCATTTGACTTAATGGAAAGCAGCCAAAGACCCATACTTTACTACACCTTTTACTTGTCCTTGACTCTGAGTAAGCAGACAGGTGCCTGATGTCTTTTTCTTAGACACTGGTTGAGCTTGTTATAAAGGCAGCAGACAAGAGAGTGTTTCCTTCATTGTTTTCAAGACAGAAAGTAACCAGCTTTATAAAATGTTTTTTTTTGTATTTTTTCTTGATTATGTCTTAGTTAATAACAAAATATAAACATTGAGTGAAATAGATTTATTCACACCAGGCCAAAAAAAATCTGATAATCATTCCTAAATATGCATCTGTACCCAATGCAGATTCTCTGAGTTAGTTTTTTCATTAATATTCCAACATATCTGAAAAAAGCAACCTAAAGAAATGAGTCATTTTGTTGCACAGTTTATGAGTAGTGTACACCATGGCTAGGAAGTTATACACCAGGAGTATAAGGAAGCTGTGACTACTTTCCTACATTCAGAAAGTAGAAATGGATGCTCATCTCTTTCTGCTTTCTATTTAGGCTAGACTCCAGATCAAGAAGTGAGGCCACCCACTTCTTCAGTGATTATTCCCACCTCAATTTACCCACATTTGAAACTGTTTCACCAACTTTCCCAGAGACTTGTCTCCTAGGTGATTCCAGATCGGGTCAAGTCAATATTAACTATCACAGATGTCAAATTTTAAAGAGCAAAATTGTAAATAAAACCTGTATAGCAAATTAAGTCATCGATACATATGGATTCTCAGACTTGATGCTATAAATCATGTTTCGAATTTGATGCTGATTATGTAGAGATTAATGTAATAGCATACAAAAGACATACAGGACAAATAGAATACACATCACTGTAGTAATTTCTTTCCAGAATTGAATTTATTCATGGCCACATCTGTATTTTGACTCCAAAGTTATCAGTGCTAGCCATAAAATTAAAAATTTCTTTCTCTGTTTCTAAATTCTGTATATACAGGCATTTGCTGCCCAAACTTAAAAATAAATTAAACTGTCTTTCAAATTTATGGAAGTAGATGATTTTTAGATTAAATTCCTTATAAACATATAGAATCATGTATGTCTTCAAGTTATTACAAGATCAAATTAGAAAAAAAAATGAAAGCATTATTGGCAGCATCATATAGAGGTTTTTAGACATTTTAAAGTGTGAATTTCATTCTCAGCCTATCCTTTGTCATGCTCCTGGGTTCAGTGGTACCCAGTTGAGGAACAACCTGACTTGGACAAGAACTAACAGCATCATTCTAAAATCTGTTTTCCCAGTGCTATAACTTCATCTCTGTGAAGACAATGTAAGTTAGGTGCTGCTATTAATGGATAATTTAATTTCTATTTTGTACTTCTGTTCTGTTTATATGTTTATCTTTTATTATACCTTAAGACAGAAATACAAATTGTCATCTCATTATAATGCCATCTGCTCCATATACCAAGATAGATATCAAAGAATGTGATATCTCACTTTAGTTTTCTATTTATCTAATACAGTCATGAGTTTCTTTTTTCTTACTTTCATGATGATATCATTGACCACAAATTCTTCCAACTCTATCATGTATTCTGTTAACCATCTAATTCAAAATGTGGCTTTATGTAAATAATCAAAGACAATGCTTAAGGTACCCAACTAAACGATTTTATAGTTTCAATTTTGATCTTTTGAATTAGATAACCTTAAAAAGTATGCTTTAAAGGTGAAATTTAGATAATATATGTATTCAGTCTCAGTCTTGTTTGGTGTTACTGCTCACCTTGTATCCTCCTACATTGCTAAAGTGATTTATCATCTGTAGAAGTTCCCTGGAAGAATTCTATGGGTCACTTATGTATACAATCATATCATCTGCAAATAGAGATAGTTTCACTTCTTCTTTTCCAATTTGTATTCCCTTAATCTCCTTTCATTCTCTTATTGCTTTAGCTAAAACTTCAAGAACTATGTTGAATAGATAAGAGGATAGAGGACATCCTTGTGTACAATGAATAGTGTTAAGATTGAATAAATGGCAGAAGACTATATTAAATATAATTTTCATATCCCAATCTGTTCAGTGGTTGTGGTTTGCACCTTGAATGTTCTTTACTTTTTTTAATTCCACTAATGAGTGAGTACATCCCATGCTTATCTTTTTGGGGTTGTGATACCTAGCTCAGGAAGATATTCTTCAAATACATCTATTTGCCTGTGAATTTTAGGATATTATATTTTCTTACTGTTGAGTATTATTGCATTGTGTAGATGTACCACAGTTTGTTAATCCATTCTTCAGTTGAGGGGCATCTAGGTTGTTTCCAGGTTCTTGCTATTATGAATATGCTATGAACATAGTTGATCTAATGATTTTGAGGTGTAAATGTGTGTCTTTAGGGTATATACTCAATAGTGGTATTGCTGGATTCTTGGGGAGATTGATTCCCAGTTTTCTGAGAAACCGTCATACTGCATTCCAGAATGGCTGAACTAGTTTAGTCTTTCATCAACAATGGATGAGTAACATGTCATTTTATGGGGGATGTTATGACTCCAGTGGCTGGCTGACAGTATGAGAATAATGGAAGCAGGTGTAACTGTGGATAGAGACCGTACGTCAGGAGAATTTAGAAATCATCTTCACCATCCACCTTTAACAATAAAATTTTGTATTTATTGATGCATTCATATTCATATTTTATAATAAGATAACAAACAACATACAATACAATTAGCCTATTAACATAAACTACTGTTTCTTTAAAAATGATGTTTGGACAGCTAACATGAAGTTACACTGTATATTTTGCCACTCTGTGTGTGTGTGTGTGTGTATGTGTATGTGTATGTGTGTAAACCTTGCAATCACTGCATTTTTGCAGGGACACCACAAATGTCACTCCATCTTTCACAGGTTTACTCAGAAAGTGAGTATGCCTTTCCTGGTGGAATTTTCCTTTTTATCTGTTCTATCTGTTATAGTTTCCTCTTCCAAAGCTGATATCCCATCATTCACATCTGACAAATGTGTCTCAAGTATTCTCTGCTCCACTCAGTCAGCACAACTGCTGCCCAGAGCACACAGACAATGAAAATTGTCTTTCTGCAATGCCAAAATTTTTGGACTAATATCTAAAAATTATTGATTAATCTATACAATAGCTTCTTGAAATAAGCTTTTGTAACATAATTCCATCATCTTATACAACAGAGAAATGATGCCTAAATGTGTAACTGTATTATTAACAACAGCAAATAGATGCATGATTCTGTTCAACCATATTCATTTGGAAAATATTAGTGTGATTATAAAGCTAAAGAAATCCATTTCCCAAAATATATTAAACAATATTGCATGAGTAAACATGAATAGTATAAATCTACATTTAATCCCAAGTATATTATTGAGATTAAAGTTGTAAACACCTTGGATCCCACTCCCCCTAGAGGAATACCTGACTCAGTCTTGATGCTGAGGGAAGAAAACTGGATTTGCTAGGAGTGGAAGCTGAACCAAGCAATATTGGGACAGTGGGACAGCCTGCCACCTACCTGGGGGTAGGGGGGGATGGGGAGTTGTGGAGAGGAGAGAATGACCTGATGTGGTGGGAAGAGGAAGGGACCTTGAATAAGGATATGCAAGGATAGAAAGTGTGACTTCTTTGTTCATAATAATAAAATAAAAAAAGTTTTAAGATGAGATATCCCATATATTTTTAAAGGTTCTGGCAAAGACTTTAGGTTTTAATAATTTCTGTGTGGTATGTCTCCAATTTGTAGTGGATACAGATGTTTCATTTTGCAAGTTCCTCCAGTGTATGAGCCAGCTGGCAGGCACATTATTACTGTCGATTATATACTGTCTACAATTTCATCTAACTTTTGTTCATGAAGCCTTTTTTTTCTATTAGTACATATGATTGGAAAGGCTATCCCTGTCTGTTGTAATGCAATCTGTACCTGGTTATTTACAAATGCATGTCCATGTCTTTCAAGATAATCTAAACACAGTATCTGTCCCGTAAAAGTCAGAAGCTGAGGAGAAGAGGACAAATAGGAAGACGGTACACTGTCGTGTTACATTATTAAAAAGTGTCCATAAAATGTTCTTACAATAGAATTTCCTTTTCACTTTTGTTTAAGAATTCAATAAAAACGTGTTTCTGATAGGCAATTGTGATTATTTTATTGTCCTTCCCACCAGATGATCTATGAAAGTAATCCCTCAGGGCCTAATCTTTTAATGTTGTAACACTGTATTACATCCATGATGAAACATTTTCTGAAAATCTATTTTTATAATAGTTTTATTTTCATTGTTTCAATATATTGTATCTAATTTTTTGTGGTTTATTACTATTTAGTATGTTTACAGTTATCCACTTGATGATTTCCTTTTATTTTTCCACACATTAATGTCATGATTTATTTCATAGACTCTAACTTAATATTTCAATATGCTTCTCTATTTTGTCTTTTTTGGAAACATTTTTCTTTTTAGTGTTTAACTGATTTGCTCCACCAATAATATTAGGCTTTGACATTCTTATATGGTAAAATCATTACCTTTATTTTCAAGTTTTGTGTTTTATGGTAATTCACTAATAGTTTAGTTTCTCCATTAAGTAGTATTTTAGATAAGCAATTTTACATAATAAATATTTAAATTTACAGATGATTAATCATCATTTAAAAATTATATAATGTCTAATGCTAAAAGTCAGCATTCTTTAAATTAGTGTAGTGTTTTTCAGTGATGAATAAGGATAGGAATCTCATACAATGCTTTTCCTACTCACAGATCTGTGGTTTGTTGTGTTTAAAATACAATTGTATTAGTAATGTACAAATCAATACAAAACTTCATATTTGTATTCCCAGTTGGTGGAGGTATTTTGGCTGTGTACCCCATACAGTCACTGTTCAAAGCAAACAATACATAGTTTCAGGGAAGCAGGTAATTCAAAATGACTGACTGGATAGTAAAACCTGAGAATTCACACACTATTAAGAAAGGTGCACTGCTAAGCTACTTTTTGCCTCTTCTTTGTCTAATTTACTAATGAACAATATTTTACCATTTTCATGGTAAAATTGGTGTCTGCTATTTAGTTTCTCTATTTTATTCATATTAGAAAATCTGCCATTCCCTTTTATTTACCTCCCATGGCCTCAAAGCCTGTCCACATCTATTATTTATTCTTCTTTTAATATACAAGTTGTTTTTAAACTTCTACCACATTTATCTCCAAATGTTCTTCCCTCAAATAACAACTTTCCTTTAATCATTCCAGATAGTCCTGAAGGTACTTTTTTTTTTCTCTTAACCATGAAATGTCTTGATAAAGTATCTGTTGCTTTTATAGTTTCATCCATTTGACTTTTTATTATTCATCGTGTATTTGCAAGCACATCGAAAGTCTAATCTACTTAGACAACTGACCAATGGCATCATTGCTTGTCTCATTTTATTTTCCTTTTACTCAATTTATAATCAGAAAAAAAACTCACACTTAGCTCTAACTTTCTCTGGTTTAGTAAAAGTATATCTGTTAGCACAATTCTTTTTCATTATTATTTACTTTTTTAAGTTTACATACCTACCAACTTTCCCCATGTCTGTTCTCCTCCAGCCCCTCACCCCCAGATTCCCCTCCTCCACTCCTCAGAGAGGGTAAGGCCTCCCTTGGGGAGTCAACAAAGTCTGGCACATGAAGTTGAGGCAGGCCCAAGCCACTCCTCACTACATCAAGGCTGAGCAATGTGTCCCACCATAGAGAATGAACTTCAAAAGGAGTCAGTTTATGTACTAGGGATAAATCCTGGTTGAATTGCCAGGGGCCTCACAACTCTTATAAAGATTAGTTTCATGTGTTTAAAACAGCACCTCTAGCCATTTTACAGTCAACTATTACCTTTCATCTCCCTGGGGAGCACTTTCTCTCTTCTATTCTTTATTCTTATGTAAATTGACTCATCCAGTAGGTATTTTAATTCATAATGTGACATGCTCTTTTCAATGGACTTCATCATACTGTCACTACATGATCATTCTCAACTTGTCTGAGCTTTCTTGAACTCCATCACTAAGCTTCTTCAGCTCTTTGTTTATAAATGAACTCATTTCCTCTTTGAACTAACTACCTGTTTGCTGCTGGGCAAACAGCTGTTAATGTTGAATGCAGCCTCATATCTCCAATTGTCTAAATACATTGGCGCAACAATCACTATCTTATTATCTTGGACTCAAAATCTTTCTCCCTTTGAGGTTCCCTCTGTGCTACAGATTTCCATACTTCACCATTGGCTGATAGTTTTCAATAATAGGGCCTGAGTATGGCAATTGTGGCATTCTCTCCTTGCTGAGTTCCTGGCACAGTTCTCCCTTACAGCCATTAATGTTGACACTGTTATTACTATGGATGGAGGGATCTTTTGCTGTCTTTAGCACTTATGGAGATCTTCTACTGAAATGCTTTCAAATATTACATCTACTAATACTTAACACAATTATATCAAGTTTCAACACACATTCTCCATAACACATCTCTAACACATAAAATCTGAGGTTTCATTTAGAAATACATTATTTTTCAGGTTTCATGAGACTTTTATATATTTATCCAGTTTACAAAAATAGATAAATAAGATGATTAAAATTTGTTTTCTAAAGCTCATATAATTTTACATTCTAGAAATTATACAACTCTTTGAATATATATTATGTATGCCAGTTTAGCATTTTTATGGGGTTCTTGTGTTGTGGAAGATTGGATCTGTTTCTTGTGCCTTCCCTTGGACTCATTTCTTTCTGTTTGTTTGTTTGTTTTGTCTAATTTGAATGTTAGTTTAGTATTACATATTACATTATTAATTTTATAATATAGTAGAAACCCCAAGAAGCCTGTTTGTTTTCTAATGAGAGACAGAAAGCAGGTGGATTCAGAGGTGAGGTAATGTGAGGTAAACTGGAAGAAAAATAAAAGAGAAAACCACATATATACATAATGTGTAAACTATCTTTTCAATAAACTATCTTTTCAATAAAAGAAAAACTAAAGGAAGTGTATTTCTTTTGCACGTGAATGCTAAATCTAAATTGTAATACACATTGTATGAATGTATTTATTTTATGAAATGCATGTTTCAATATGACAAGTCAAAATTAAAATTCACTGATTCATTAAAAGAATAATGTAAAATCAGAATTCAACCTGTCTCTTTTCTTGCAAGCTATGTAAGCCTCAGGCAGTTCATGGTTCTGAAACATGCTGCTTACCCTCAAAATACTTTATTTATATGGCTGTATTACTCCTCTTTCACAAACTCTTCTGAATCTTCACAAGAGTTTCAGAGCGTTATTTTTATTTTTCACAGATCATGTCAAAATCTTCTTTTTAAACGAAAGCTAGAAAGGTGAATTGGTTCGGTTCAACTGTTACGTAAATAGAAAATACAGTGACCCTAGCCCTCAATGGAGGATAAAACTGCTTTTAAAGTACAGGACTTTTGGAATATTATGCAGAAAGGTCATCATTTTGCAGAGAGTTCAACATCTAGAAAGATTTTTAACACTTGTAATTAAAGATCAGAAGAAAAAAAAATCAATTATGTTCTAGCCTTTGCCATTCCACAGTGCTATCTTCTATCAGTGGTGTTAATGACTAACACTGCTGTAAGTAACTCATTATGAGGCTGTTTTTCCAAAGATGAGTGATGATAGCTTTTACGTGCTATTCAGAGGCAATTGAATGAACTAAATACTCTGAGTACAGTATAAAATGAAAATCAAGTGGCAGCTTATCAGGCTGAATCCAACCATCAGGGAATGATCTATATAAATGGAACCAATGTCTCTCTTAAGGATTTCTTTTCAGAAAATTAGGTCTCAAAATTTAAATAACCAATATTAGAAGTAATTTCAAATAATGACTATATTATTATTGAATGTCAGAATAAAATATATGTAAAATGGAAGTTTCCAGGACAAAATCGCTGCTAGTACCAACAGGAAATAGACCTTAAGAAACTATAAAACAAATGTGATATATGGTCCCAACTTATAATGATATTATTAGAACAGATAATGAAACAAATTTTATTTTTTTATTTTTTCAAGTGTAATTAGGAAACCATGCCTATTGAATTAGTGTCTGCGAGTGAAAAATTAAAACTCAGGGAAAGACTCACAAAATCACTCATTTCTGATTGAAGAAAATTAATATTTCTCTCCAGACTTTGTCAAAAATTTAAGGATCATATAACTAGATATTATATAATTGAGAGTGCTTTTAAATAAATTGAATTCAGTGATTCCTAATTACTCTGAAATGATTAATTTCCAGAGAATGCATAATGTCTATTAAAATACATGAAAAGAATGACCAGATTGATGGTAAAAGCACTTTCCACAAAGTGTGAAAATTGTGTTTGATATCTAGAATTCTTACAGTGGGAGGAAAAGATTCTCTCTTGTACATTGACCTCTATGCTCTGTAATCAATTCTAGCAAACTGGCATCTGGCTTTACAATGCTGTGTTGTTGCACACACACACACACACACACACACACACACACTCACAAACACACACCAGAGTGTGTAGCAGCAGCCAGATGTCTTGGAAATAAGACCAATGACTCCTTGTAATGAATATTTACTATTAAAGATAAATGACTAAAGAGTATACTGTGTGACTTGTTGGACCAAGGTACAGCTTTCATATTGAGATTTTCTACTGTGCTTTCTATTGGTTTAATTTGGTTTGGTTTTATGGTTTTACTTTGAAATTTTGTTCTGGGAAACATTGCAAGGCCAGACGATGGATGCAAGAGAATGGGGAGATGCGTGGGACTGAGATGCACAATGTGAAATCCACAAAAAATAAATAAATTTTTTAAAAAATCATTACTAAATTTGGGGTTCAATTTTAACACCAGTGCTTTGGTGATGTAAATAATAATTGTTAACTATATTTAATAATGTTTTTTCATCTTGTTTTTAAAGATTCTTTATATTTTTAAAATATATTTCATGTTTTTACTTAGAAAATGCATTTGGAATATATTCTATCATCATCTAGAGTAGGAAGAATATTTAAGAAAATAATTTTGTTACAGACAATAATAACAATCAGAAAATAATTTTCCACATAACATTGTGCCAGATAAATCATTACATAATTATCATGAGTCTTCACTGGTAAGTGTTTCTGCTTTACTGTTGACAAACACATTAGACACATCCACATCCATCTAACAAATATTCTTTAACATTCTGCAGGCACAGCTTAGATAATGAGGGTGTTGTTTTACTTTCTCCCTCATTTCTATTGAAATTGGTTGTAAAAATGTATAATTAATGGTACAGACTTTGGATTTGAGTTCTATTTTAGCTAACCAATCACAATCTCTCTGTGTTCCAGTTCCCTCATTGTAGAATGCATGCTTCACAATACTGCTTATTTTAAGGGCTATTATAGTAGACAACCAGATAAATTAATCTAAAAACACTTGTAAGAGTTACTGGTACCTTATTATTACCCAGTAATTATTATATATTAATTTAGTAGTTTATAGATGAAGAAATAGTCTATGAAAATGCCAGGCCTACAGTTTTAGCATTTATTAAGACGGAGATAGAGCATACAAGGATCAAACTGGATAGCTAGAGTACTCTATGAGAGAGAAAGTTGTGTTCAAAACAGAGACTCTACCATTGAATGAAGTATACAACAAGGAAACCATCTTACATCAACCTTGGGAATACACACACATAGACTTGTACATGGACACACATGTGAACATGCATATACTTACACATATATACATAGTAAACACACATCTACAAAATTTAGCATTTTGACATTAAAACAATTGAGTGAAACTTAACCATTTATTTCCCATTAAAGACAACTAAAACTGAACCATCTATTTCCCATTAAAGATAACAAACTGACTCTTAACCTACATTTAACGGAGTGTTCATAATAATAAAAATGAACCCAAAATCGTAAATATCTTGGTAAGTATTTATCAATGAGAAGGAAATGGAAGGTTAAAGTTGTAAAGAGAATGCCATTTGACTATACCTGATGTCAGTGTCTTAGCATTGAAGTCATTAAAGAAATGTGTTGCTAGATATTGAGAACTCCTGGAAACAATGTCGATGACCCTTCTTGCTGCCTCAATGATCAGTTTGCTAAATGCTAGCTAATGACAACATAACAGCATGCAGAACATTTAATAAATGTAAAATGAATTGTGTTTCAAATAACAATCTAATTGAAAATTCCATTAACAAAGAGTATTGCTATAGTGGTAGATTATAGATTAATCAAAGGCTATTAAAACTCACCCCCGCAGTGTTAATGATTTATTGTTCTTTCTGTATTCAGCATAGTGAAGTCTTTTGTTAATCACATTGTTCACAGCATGTGGAAATCTCCTTCTACCAATCTCAACACTCTGAAGATGCCTCCCCATTTTTGCCAGTCAAGGCAACTATAAGGAATAATAGCCCAGTTTCTCATAGTGCAGATATTATTTGTAAACTAATTTTACTTAAAGTGAAAACTAGCTGTATATTAATGGAATCTCAGTTTCTTAACAGTTAATATGAAACTGTGGCAAAATTGAAATGGACCATTGATAAAATTGCTTTTTCTCTCAAATTCTATACACTCTCTCCCGCAGATGTAAATGACATTCTCTATTTTCTGCTCTTTTGTTGGTAGCTGCCTTCATTCATGAAAATACAAGACAAAAAGTACTGCTGGTTTCTTCAGTGGCCCCACATGGCATACATATTTAATGGGTTTTGATTTGTAACCCTGGTGACTTTTCACAAGCCTCATTTGGTTTATGGTCCTATACATTCCCTCCTGACTCCAACTATCCAGCTGTTACATGTTGGCTTGTTCTGTCAGCCCACTGTTCCCAGCATACCAGGGATATACCCTGCTGTTGAAGCTTTGTAACAGCATGTGTTTTTAAAAAAATATGCTTCATGTCTCTCTGTAGCTACCTTGATTGAGCTCTCCATATGATACCTGTGCAGGTAGCCTGTCATGCTGATGGTGGCCAGTTGCCAGAATTTCATAACATACAACAGTTTCCATTTCACCTATGCCTAGGTTGTTTGGAGGATGATTTTTTTTTCTGGAGGTTGTGACTAATATAACTCATAAAGTAACACTAAGAAAATGTCACAGCACTAAATTTTCTTCAATAGATTAAATACTTCATTCTCCCAGACACAAATGTAATAATACACATAACTTTAAAGGTTGTAACTATAAACTAAATGGGTTAGATCCACTATTAAATATAAAAGAAAATTTCCAATCACATTGTGCAAAGACACTCAATTTTTGAAGATACAAATTTTCATAACAATTTTATCATTGTGCAATAAATGACATAGGGAAACTAAAGAATCAGTTTACAAAGAATTTATTTGCTTTTCACTATATTCAAAATATTGTCAACAATATGATGCATGCTAAAATGTTTTCCCAGAGGAAAACAGAATAAATTCCTATTCTGATATAATTGTATCTACTTCTTTGTAATCAGGTGGCCAAACCCAGTGAATATTTTAAATAAAATACTGACCACTTGGCAAGAGAAGTAAAATTTTATGCACATACAAGTATAGTGAAGGAAGCCAAAATGCAAATTTCTATTTCTGGAATAGTAAAACTACTTATAGATAATGGACTCCCAATTTTTCCTGTTTGTCAACAAATTTACAATGTTAACATGCTTGAGAATATAAAAATTACTAAGTGTGCAGTGTAAATTCAAAAAAAAATAAATTTTCTAGTGATGAAGTCCAGTAAGAGCTCTGTCTGCCCTGGGTTTCCTTACCACCAGGACACTTACCCACTGAGTCCTGCCGAGTATTGTTTCCTCATACGAACAGAAATGAACACTGCTGAGCTAATATCTCACAGGTTTGCTCACACAGACTTACCAGAAAGGTTATATTTTACAATAATGTAAATATTGAATTTAAACAGAGCATTCACAAGAGATTTCAACATATGATTGTTTTCAGATAAGTTAGAGTAAATGTTATATACTATATTCATATTAGAATGCTAAAGAGTATAAAGAAATGACACCACCTCAGCATGAAGTATATTAAATGTCCTCACATAACTTTTACATTTCTTAGGGTTTTTCCATAATTAGCTATGAAAATTATTGATTTCAGAAAATAGCTAGGATGAACTGTAGAAAAGCATAGCTATTAGTTCACTCTAAGGAAAAGAAATTAAAATAACCTGACATCAATCTCTTATTTAAGAGACAGGATCATACTCCATTAATTTTAATTAAATTGCTTCATTAGTTTGATTTTTTTCTTGACTCTGTGGAATCTGTCCTCCTGATTCCATGAAGGATTACCAAGAGTTTCCACCATAACAAATTGCTTCACTTAAGCTTTAGTCCTGGTCACATTTAATGATCTGGAAAGGATATGGAGAGCATTTTCTGCTGTTTTATTTTGATGATACTAGTGGTACTATATTCTGACAAATGCTCAGTTTCCAGTGTCAGAGAAAATATATAAGGAAAAGTAATGATTGTTCAAGATTATTATTATTTCTTAAAGCTAAAAACTAGAACAAAATATATTTTATCTCTATATAGTTTTTTTTAAAGCCAAACTATTTATATAAACCAACATTAATCAAATATTACAAAAATAAAATTTAAGTTTATGTTAAATATAAATTTAATTTTTGTTCTAACTTTGCCATGACAATGAGATAGATAAATGATTTATCTAAAATTTCCTGAACTGAATTAGAAACTATAAATACATTGAAGTGACAATGTATTTATAAAAATTACATGCATACACACAAAGTGAGAGAAAGAAAAAGAGAGAGGGAGAGAAAAAGAGCAAAAACATTATGACAATAAATTTTATAGTGTATGTTTTTAAGAATACATATTTATGTTTTTATAAGAAAACAGAAAATATTAAGCATAGTCATTGATTTTAAAGATCTACAAAGGACCAAAAGAAGATAGAAATAAGGAAGAGAATATGGTAAATCAAAAAATTTAAACATCAGTAGTGATAGAATAAAAATAAAATAAAATTCTGAAGTAGAAAACCATCAAATAGGTAAAAAAGAAAGACAAAAAAAAAAAAAAAATCACCATGTGTACCGAATGGGAAGTTTAGACATTTAAAGCATGAAGCAAATAAATTTGGAATAAATAATTATTGGTATTTATATGCATTATGTGTTTCAGAAATGGCATTAAAATGAAAGAATATGCAAATTAATAGTTACAGAAATTTTCCAAAGTTTTGTGAAAGGTATGAAATAAATAAATATCCAGGCATATCAAATACAATCAAATATTACCACTTAAAATAATCATGTAAAAGACCTTATCACCAAACTATGAAAACCAAAGTCCAAGAATAGTATTAAAAATGAGTTCAGATTATAAATTTATATCATAAGTAAAAAATGCACTTTATTTCCTATCAGGATTTGTGGAGTGCTGAGGATAGTGATGACCTAAATCTAAAACATTTTAGGAGAATTAAAACTTTTCATATTGTTAAGTCTGGCATAACTAGCTTTAAAAAATGATAAAAAATTAAAGCATTTATTCATTTATTTATTTGTTGTTTTTTCAATGCAATGGGAAGTCTTTATTAGCTTGTTGGTTACCACACTGGGTGCTTGGCACCCTTATGCAGTCCTGAGCCTTTCTTGGCATGGGCTTTACTTATTTATTTATTTATAATTTTTATTTAAAATGTTTTCCCCATACCAACCATTGCTCCCCTGCCTATACTCTTCCCATCCTTCCTCAGCCTTCCCCTAACCCCATCTTCCCATCCATTCTCCAGGAAGGTCAAGGACCTCCAAAGTAAGTTAGTTCAGTCTGGCAATTCCAGTTGAGGTAGGATCCAAATATCAAGGTTGAGTAAGGTGTTCCTCTGTAGGGAATGGGATCTGAGATGTCAGTTCATGTACCAGGAATAAACTCTTGATCCAACTGCAAGAGGCTCCACAAACTGCCTATGCCTTTAGACTGTCATCTACATTCAGAGGATTTAGTTCCCTTCCATGAAGGTTCCTCAGCTGTCATTTCAGAATCAGTGGGATCCCAGTAGCTTCAATCAGCTGCTTCTTTGAGTCTCCTCCTCATGCTCCTGATCCCTTTGCTCATATAATTTATCTTCCCTCTCTTCAGCTGGACCGGGAGCTCCACCCAGTGCTTAACTAAAAGGTCTCTGCTTCTTCCTCTATAGGGTGAGGGTTCCATAGTGACAGAGTGGTCATTCATTTGATTATAGGGAAAGCCCTGTTTAGGCACCCCCTCCACTATTGCTTTTAGTCCTAGCCAGGAACTTGTGGACTCTTGAGTATTTCCTTAGCACTAGGTTTCTGCCTAACCCCACAATGGCTCACTCTATCAAGATATCAATTTCTTTGTTCTCCCTCTCTGTTGCTCCCCCAACTCAAGCATCCCATTCTCACATGATCTCTTCCCACCTCCTCTTGCTCCCTCCTTCATATGATTCCAATTTACTCTGAAGATCTTTTCTATTTTCCCTTCCCAAGGGGATCCATGGATGTCCCTCATAAGTTCCTCCTAATACATAGCTCCTCAAGGATTGTGGGATGTAGCCTGGCTATCCTTTGCTTTATGTCTATAATCCACTTATGTGTGAGTACCTACTATGTCTATCTTTCTGAGTCTGTGTTACCTCACTCAGAATGATACTCTCGAGATCATTTCGATTTTTTAAAATTAATAAATTCAATACCTTTCACTTACTGTGGAAACTGTAGTAAACCATACTACTGGCTAGAAGTGGTACAGCCACTAGAAACCATGTGGCAGTTCATTTTGCAGTGGTACCAATGACTGTAGACTCATAGTTGACAATGAGAAACATAGAAGGCTTCTTTTTTTTACATTATAACATAAATTTTATTGGTTTGAAGAAGGCTTCTATGTCAACTTTTCTTCTTAAAAAATCTCACCTTTCAAAAGAAACAGTCTGGACAGAATACCATTGTAGAGAACTCTTAAAAATCATGACAGGGATCCTGAAAGAGCTCTTCACAGTTGATAGCATTTGGCAGGGATATGGAGAGCAGGGAAACTTGGTTTTCTTCTTCTCCTTATTATTATTATTATTATTATTATTATTATTATTATCACTATTATTGCTATCATTATCATTATTAGTTTTTTGAGGGAAGTCATCAGATGGGATGGACTTGGGGAGACTGGGAAGTGAATACATTCAGAGTGAATTATGTTGAACTGCCAAATAATCAATAAAATTATTATGTTTGAAAAAAATAAAGCTGCAATGAGGTGAAGGCTGATTAAAAGGGGTACACATAAAAGCTACAATGCTGGTAATACTGGGTCTGAGCATTACAGCCAGGCATTTTCACTATAAAATTTAAGATATTAATACATTATAAAATAATTTATTTCCCGGCAACCACATGGTGGCTCACAACCATCTGTGATGACATCTGGTACCCTCTTCTGTATATTGTATACATAAAAATAAATAAATAAATGTTTTTTTAAAACCTATAAAAATTAATTTATTATTTTTAGATAAATTATCTATAAAGCTATATTTTTTATACCCAAACCAATGAGAAGGTTAAAACTTTAGATGTCAAGAATCAGAGTATTAAAAAAGTTATTGATGATGAATTGAAAAAATTCAAATTAATGTCTGAAAACATAACCATGGGTAGCTATGAAATAATAATTATCGAATAAACATGAAAGAAATAATTTTGTTTCAAAAATGTTTGAACACAGAAAAACTGTTTAATCTCAGCACTAAGAAGGCACAGATAAGCAAATCTCTATGAGTTTGGGGCAGTCAGGCTGCATAGAAAATTTTAGTACAACTAGGCCTATATAGAGAAACCTTATCTTACAATAACAAACAAGAAAACAAAACAATAAAATAAGAGCCTAATAACTGTAACAAAGAATTAAAATTCCTGAAATATATATTACATTTTGTAAATTTTAGAAACATTTACATTTCCACATTGTTTCAACATAAACTGATTAAATTTTCTATTGAACAGACAGACACCATATTTATTTTTAAATGGTTAAGTAATAACTTATGGCATCAATATTTTAAAATCTCGGTAAGAGGCTGGTTTTAAATATGAGAACAAATGCACCACATCAAGTTTTCTCCCTTCAGGCTGTGTTTTATAGAACTGGGAATTTCCTATGCATTTTGCTAGTGTAGTAAGTGCACTGATAGCCATATGAATTACACTATAAACCTGCCAGGCAATACATTTTTACTTATGCATTCATGGTACAAATATTATGGTGTTATTCAACATCCCTCCTGGAATCTAAGCCTGGTATTGTAAACTTGGTTAAAAGCCTATAGCAAAATTGGGAGCTTACTAACTCTGAAATGACAGCTGAGGAAAGTTCATGGAAAGGAACTAAACCATCCAAATGTAAGTTACATTTAATGTGGTGTGCACTTTGTGGAGCCTCTTGAAGTAGGACCAGAGTTCATTCCTGGTGCATGAACTGGCTTCTAGGAGTCCATTCCCTACCGAGGAACACCTTACTGGATCTTGATACTGGGGAGGAGGACTCCAACCCTTCTCAACTGGATATGCCAGACCAAACGGACTGACATTGGGATTCCTTGCCCTCCCTGGGGAATGGATGGAGGAATGAAGGGAAAGATGAGGGAGGGCTGTAAGGAAGGAAGGGAGTGGGAGCAGTGGAGGGTATGGGGAAAAGTTTTTAAATACAAAAAAAGATAAAAAATAAATAAACGTCCATTGGGAATGTGGGCTATAGCGGAGGATGCCATAAGAAAGTATGGAATAGTTAAGCCTGTTGATTAGCTGTGACAAAGCTTCAAACCACCTTATAAATGCGTAGGTTTACCTATATAAAGGTAGAAAGTTATGGCTGTATATAAAGCAAATAGAATGAATATTTCTTGCATAATGAGACCTAAAGAAGACATCTATACCATCCAATTTAAGAATCACAGAACATTAAAGATATAAGATTGTAAGAGGCATAAGATAAGGAGAAGAGCTGAAAAATGTATTTTAGTCAATTTACAAACAATGCAATCATCAACTCTCTAAAGCTACGGAAGGGTACACCAGGGATGCACAAGAATGAGCATATCAATATCTATGCAAGAGCGAAGGAAGAATTCAGAGAGAAGTAAATTTTACAAGTAGATTCATGGAAACGGAAGTCACTCTCATTAATTGTGTACCAACTAGTGACACCACCTGCCTCCAATGAATATTTCTTATTTAATGAGAAAGGTGGGCAAGCAGGGGGATACATGGGAAAAAAGATCTTTTTAACAATATATAAGATAATAATAAAAAAGAAAATCATATATTTAAAAAAGAACAGAATCCACCCTTCTGTTGCATACAAGAAACACACCTCAGCTTCAAAGACAGACCTCAGAATAAAGGGTTCAGAAAAAACTTTCCAATCTAAAGGACTTTAGAAGCAAGCTGATATAGCTAGCCTAATATCTAACAAATAGACTTCAAACTAAAATCAATTAAAATTATAATGAATGAATAACAAAAAATATCAATTACAAAATTGGTAAATGTGAAAATTATAAAACATACTCCAGTATTTAGAAACTGAGGAAGAAATCACAAAGAAAATAAGAACCACAAACCCAGAAAGATAAGCAGGGGATGTGTTCACTTATTAGTGGACTTTCAACACACACACACAAAAGTAAAGTACACCCAAGCTCAAAACTACAACCACTAAACACCTTAGGATTTGAAATATCTTGAAGAGTCACCTTCGAGCTCATTCACTCCGGAGGAACACCTGACCCAGTTTTGATACTGGTGTGAGGAAAGGAACTAAGCCACCTTGCTACCTTGGGACCTGCTGCCCTTGCTGGGGAGGAGATGAGGAGATGGGGAGAAGAAAGAGTGACTGGGAGGGGCGAGAGGGAGAAGGGAGTTTGAACAGGGAGATACATGGATAAAAAATGAGACCTTATTCAAAATTAAAAAATAAATAAATTAAAAAACAGAAAAAGAAAGGAAAGCCAAGGAAAACAAAGATGGTGATATAGCAAGCGTAGGCCTAAGCAGAGAAATTACCAACACACTCACTCATCAGGAGAGAATCTGAAGTCAAAAATGTGCAGAGAAAAAAGTAATTTAAAAGTAGAATGAATGAATTGTGAGTATTAAAGTTAAGTTAATAAAATAATAGAAAATAAGCTTCATTAATGAATTTGGGAAGATGAGTCAGCATGTAAAGGCACTTGGTAATACAAGCCTAATTATGTGATTTAATCTCAAGAGCACACATGAAATCAGAAGGACAGACAGTTCCAGAAAGTTCTCCTCAAACTCTTCTTGGACACTCTGACTTGCGTGCATATTCTCTACCACATTATATACAAAACACACCAATAATAAACAAAGTAAAATATTTATCAATCATTACACCAAAAAATAATTCCTTTGCTTAAAGAATCCCATAGAAGTATTTACCTCCTCATGACAAGTTTAAATTTATTTACAGGAATAAAATACGTAAGACTTAAAAATATACACCCTGGAGTAGAAAAGCAACATGTCTTGATAACACAGCATGAAAAGACAGTCAAGAGTGGACAATGATGGTTGACTAAAATGGCACAAAGCTATGCAGTGCTGACACAGTATCACAGTGTGATTTGGCTGTTGTCCATGCTATTACGATTGTGCAAAGCTGACACTTCTTTAGTGGTGTATGTGGTAGCAAAATTCAATCCACACATGTATAATGTCTAGCACTTGATGATGAAAAAAAAAACATTGCTATGTTCTTTATAGTTTAATATGCTTAACACAGTCTAATTCTATATTTATTTTCAACAGTATGCTGTCTGCAGCCCAATGCTTCTCAATGTTAAGCACATCTCTGCATCATATGAATAATTATCAGGTGATGAAACTATTTTATTTGACTTTGCTTAAGCATATAGATTTATGTTGGTACAATGAAAAAAATTGCAAAATGTCTTATTTCCCATAATGCATTTTGAATAGATATATATACAGTGGGTGTTCTGCTATCTTTAAATGGACATAACAATGTCCATTTCACCATGAAGAAGATTGAGGAATTTCTGTAAAGTAAAAAGTATCAATCACAAAATGACACATTTAAGGTGATTTTACTTACTAGAAACAGACACTAAGTTATCAAAATCAGAAACAGAATATGGAACTTCAAATCTTAAGAAACCAAAAAGAAGATGACTCTGAAATAAAATTTCAGTCTTCCAATGTGGAAAGAATTCAGCAGAGACAATGTAAGGGCAAGTCTCTAGATGAAAATATGTTTAGTTATATACTATGTACTTAGAACAATATATTAAATTTGAAAAAAAATAGCAGCAAACACACCACATCTTTGTGAAGGAAATGCTTTTGAGAAATATAGTAAAATATAAGGAAAACTGTTGTTTATGCATTAATGTTTGTGTAATTTAATTGATAATTTGTCTTGCATGTATAATTTTTCAAGTAGGGGCTCTGTTGCCCAGTTAATGAGTAAATTCATTTAACTCTTTTTGTATGCATCACCCACTCATACACACACACACACACACACACACACACACACACACATGCATGTTCACCATCAGAGAAAGGCATATTAAAACTATGTTGAACTTCCATGTTACTTCAGTCAGAATGGCTAGAAGACAAAGAAAGACATAAGAATTATGACAAATTCTTTCATGGATTTAGGGAAAGTTTGGTGGATGTACAAACTGGCAGAGCCACTATGGAATTTCATGTTGAGTTTTTCCAAAAGCAGAAATAGATCTATACCATGATCTAGCTATGCAATTCTGAGCCATATTCCTAAAGGACTTCATAACAGACCATAGAGATACCTGAACATCCATGTTTGTTGCTTGACCGACTATTCATAATTTTCATGAAATAGAAATGCCTAGACACCCATTTCCTGATGAATGGCTAATGAAAAGGAGATTTGTTTATACAATATATTATTGTTACACTACTAAGAAAAACTAAATTATAAAATTGTCAAGTAATTGGATGGTGCTAGACATAATCATTCTGAGCAAAATAAACAAGACACAGAGAGATACACTTTGAATTTTATTCTTCTTGTAGATGTTATCTTTGAACCTTCAAATAAATGTGTTCCATTTGGAATACATACACAAGTTAGGGCATTACTCACAGAATATGTGGTAGAGATAAAGGAGGGGAAACCAAGTCTCTTGCTTTTAAGGGTTTAAAGGGAATAATGAAACAGGATTTATTATGTTGGGTGAATGATAAACAGGGTGGAGGAGTGAGTAAGGGAAGGGATTAAACAACACTAACTATATTTCAAAAAAAAAAACCATGAAATCCAGGTATTCTAGGGATAGAGAGTGGTTCAGCGATTAAGAGTATACATTGCTTTTGCCGATGACCTGGGTTCTGTCCCGATTACCAACATGGCATCTTATTATCACCTGTATCTCTAGTCCTAGAGAAGCTAATATCCTTTTATGATGCCTGTGGTCTCATGCACACAGCCTGTAGGCCTTCATTCATTCAGGCACACACACATATACAGGTATGAACATGCACAAGAATATACACATGTATATGTGTACATAGGTGTGCACATGTGTGCATGTGCATGCACATACACATAAACATGTGTGTGTGTGTTTGTGTGTATGTGTGTGTATGTGAAGGCCAAAATTTGATGTTGCTGATTTGCTCTATTCCTTCTATTTCTCCATATTTTTCTATAAGCTAGGCTTATGACTAAGTCTAAGCAGCTCATCGTTTAGCTAGATGGATTTGTCAACAAAGCCCCATATTCCAAACCCTGAGTTCCTCCCTACTCTTTTCCATAGTGATCAAAGTATAGGTATAAGGGACCTGTGGCAGCTTAGAACTCAGGTCCTTATGCTTGTCTAATGTATTAGTACTAGATATCACCCCAACCCTAAAAGTAGTATTTTTGTTGTGTTTTATTATTATATATTCAATTTTAAAGAAATATCTTCCATAAGTATATATGTTATGAAAATATATTTTGAACTTCACTTATTCCATTTATTTCCAAGTTAAAGTGTAACAGCTTAGTAACTGATAGCTTTAAATAGTGCTCAGTGGCAATCATCCTGGTTGTTTTTGGAAAATCACCATAATAAAAATATTCTGTGTTTGAAGATTTAAATATTTTCTTCCACTTAGTTAGATAGTTAGATATCTATTAATTCTCTTGTGAATGACTCAATATTTGCCACTTGTGACAAAAGTTCCTTTAGAAGGCATTTAATAGGAAAATTGGAGGCAATTGCTTCTTTCCAATTTGGCTTACATCTTACATTACTTAATCATTATTTACTTTCTTTTCACAGAGGAGAAATGAGTCAGTGATGAGCCTGATTCCTTTGGAATTCATGCAAGAGAACAAAATATTATAAAGCCCATCCATTATCAACTAATGAAAACTCTATTCTGCATAAAACCCAACAATATATAAAGATATTTGATGTGGTAATTTAATTATATAAATTTAACCTTTTGTCATTGAAGTTTAAAGGATGATAAATATGCACTGAGCCTTGGTCATGAGCTAGAGAAGTCATTTAAATGAATGTATTAACTAGCAATTTTCATGCCATCTTAAATTCTTGGATTAAAAAAATTAATATTTTATTACTAAGAAATTATTACTCAGTTTTCAATAATGATAGAAGCTATGTATTTGACAAGTATTTAAATTTTAGTATTGGTTATCTTGAATGAACAAACACACTTTTCTCTGAATATATTGTTTTCCTTTCCATCAATAATTATGCATTAAGAAACATCATAATTCATCAAGGCACATGTCAAGGATAATGTAAACAAAATTTTCTGTAATAACTTTTTAGGAAAAACATTTGAAGGTATAGCTATTAGTCCAAAAAACATACACCCCAAAACTGAAGTGCTAAAAATTCAGCATAAGGAATATGTGAGTTACAATATTTCCTTTAAATCTGGTCCCACTGTTCAAAAGGATCAACATATATCATTTGCAAAAACACTATAGTTTAAATTCAAATTGAAGCAAATTCAAGGAGGAGCTAAAAAGAAGACAGGAAAAAAGTGAACTAACCATGTTTCACTCTGTTGGCATTCAGTGAAGTGAGCATTCCCTCCACATGGTCATGCTATGACTGTGCTGGTCCTAAACACACACACACACACACACACACACACACACACACACACACACACACACACTGAGAGAGAGAGAGAGAGAGAGAGAGAGAGAGAGAGAAAGAGAGACAGAGACAGAGAGAGACAGAGACAGACACAGAGAAACAGAGACACAGAGACACAGAGACAGAGACAGAGACAGACAGAGACAGACATTCATGAATGCACACACATACACAACCCTCCTGGCGTGGTATAGTATTTTGCTTTTAGCATTATTATCTAAGATAATGTTGGGATCTTCAGTATAAAAGTAAACAGGTGAACTGGACATGTTGGAACAGTTCTACAACTACAGACATCAGTAAATTCAGGTCCAAGACCAACCTCAGATATATAATAAAACTGGATTCAAAAGTCAAAACCAAAATTTAATGAACAAAACAGACCCAGTGATCTTTTCATTATGTGTCTGATTTCTGGTGCAGTATCTCAAATGCTACCATGTAAATATTGTAATACAATATTGGGAAACAACAGAGAGGATTCAACCATAATCTAATATTAATGCCAGTATTGCATTTAAAATTTAAAATTGAAGCTAAAATCCAATTGTTCTTTGTTTAAAGACAGAATGTGAAGCTGGAAAAATAATTTCTAAATGTCACTTCAAGAAATGAAAATCTAACAGTATTAACCAGCATTCCTCACAATATACAAAACTGAGAATGGAGACACTGGAGAACAATGGACATGAGACAGAAATAGATTTATCAATATATATCTTAATATAATGAACTACTTTTATAGATATCATATCTTTTAGCCTCAAATCTGTTTTATATTTTTTAATACACTTGTATGTATTTAAATATTACAGAAATAATATTCATAGGCAATACATATAGGTATAATGGCAAATACAAGGAAATAATATAAGCTGGTATATGTCACATGAAAAATTACTAAAGTAGTCCATTTGCATTAGTGAAATAATTTGAGTATTTCTGAATTTGTAAATTCTAGAGCTACAAAGCTTTATACTGATTGCACTGATTTTTCTTGAATTGGTGTTCTTACTGTACATAGGCCTTTGCTTTCCAACAGCATTTCCTGCATCTTCAACTTCTCTTGTACAGTGGGCAGCATTACTTAAAACAATATGTTTTAAGTATCATTGCCATGTCTATGTTTAGATATATACATAAAGGTGTGTGTATTTGTGTGTATGTGTATATGTGATCTATGTATGTAGGCAGGCAGTGTATATTTTCGGGAAATTATTGGATAACTTTATGGAGTAGGTTCTCCCTTTTCAGTGGTATGGATTCGGAAAATTTAACTCTATTTGTCGGATTTGGCACCAGGCATCTCCACTCTAAGCCAAACCACTGACCTATCAACAGTGTTCTAAAAAGCAAGTAAATAGCAGTGATTCGGTCAAATTATTTTAAATATAGTAATTTTAAGATAATAATGCTCATTTGTGGTAATATATTGCATATCTAATACTTTTTGTCTGAAAAATTAGATGACAGAGCCACCCACATTTAGCCACGGAGGTCAGAGAGTGGTGACCCATACCTATTATTCCAGCATTTGGGACAGAGGGAGAAATCCTGTGGTTTTCTGTGAGTTCAAGGCCAAAAAAATGCCACATGGTGGTGGCACATACCTTTAACCCTAGCACTAGGAAAGTTGAATGATGAAGTAAGATATCTAGTTGGAGAAAGAGGAGGCTGGAGTTCATTTCTTAGCCTGGGATTCCATTCCCTTTTGTCTATGGACTGAGATGCATTCAGTGTTAGCACTATTTGGGACAGGATTTAACCTTTTTGGTCTGAGAGGTTGGCTAAGTGCAAAGTGACTATAGCTTTTTTCTCTGTCTCTGATCTTTTAGGTTTTTGCCAGTATCTGGCTCCAAGTTTTTATTATAAGACAAAGTAGAATTCATGCAATCATCATTTGATTCAAAATGATATATATATATATATATCATTTTATATATATATATATATATATATATATATATATATAAGCTGTTTCAATATACCTCTACTATTTAATTCATTCCTATATTTTTTAAGACAGGTAGGTACTTATTTCTTTTGTTATATAAGGGTAAATAGGGCAGAAAATATTAATGAAAAGTTATTGTAGATGTTGGAGGGTGTTAGTAACTTAATTTAATATTACTTAGTTTTACACATACAAAAATTTTGATAGAACCATACCAAATATCTTTGTTATGGAATAATCTGGAAAGAAAAATTCATACATAGTCCAACACACTCACACACACCACATGCATGCAAGCTCACTATTCAAAATTAAACCATTTAATGAACCAAGTAGCTTCAATGAGTAAACACTGCTTTTCCTTTGATGTGAAAAGTGGCTTACTTTTGCTTCGTTCATTTTTTTTTTTCCTTCCCAGTGGCCTCGAGACTGGGTGGGTTTGTATTACATTCAGATGAAAGAGAAAACACCAGTCCTCTCTTTGCCACCCGGTCATTTACCAATGAAAGCAGTGAACATAAATTAATGTGATTTCCTCAGCTCCTCCAGCACAAGGGCTGCTGGATCCAGACCTAATGGGGCTTCAGCTCTGCCTTCACCAGCATGGCTAATCTAATTCCCAAGGCCAGCCTGTTTCTGCCTTCAGTCAGCAGACACACTTGTTCTGATTTTTTTTTCCCAAATAACTATAGTGACAAAGTTAGCTATACCATGGATTTAAATTTTAAGGCAATGAACACTAATGCATAAGTTAGCAGAATCCATCATGTACTCTGTAATAACACCCCGTGGCACAACTGGAATGAGAGTCACCTTGTTAAAACTGCTTTTCTAAGGACAAACTCGGCTCTGGATAGGTCTGCTCCAGACCTGTTATGCCTCCATGAGCACACAACTCCTGACGAGTCAAAGCTGAACAGGACAACACATTTGTTGGAATGTGCTGCGTTTTACTCTCATTTTCAAATATCCTGATTATAAAATTAGGCCTAAAGCTCATTTGAAAAATTGTGTTGAAAACTAACCTAATAAACTAAAAAATAGCATACACAGGAAAAAAAATTAGGAAACTTCAAAGTTGTTTGCAGACAAATATAAATATTCAGAGATCTCATGAGATCTCTCTCTCTCTCTCTCTCTCTCTCTCTCTCTCTCTCTCTCTCTCTCTCTCTCTCTCTGCGAACCACTGTCTTTTACAAATCTGAACAAAGATTCACATCTACAGGTTATTTTAATTTGCCACAGACAGATGCACAGACATGAAGATGTAAATTTTAACTTATTATAATGTTCAGAAACAAAGAGAGTACCTAAATTTACAATAAGGCATGCTACTTTTACTAACACTGTCTTAAAAAAAAAAAAAGTGCCACCATGATCCCAATGAAAAATTAAAATATTCGTCCCGTGTAAATCAAGTACTTCTTCCACCTGTGACAGTGATAATGGAATGTGAAACTGAAATAAAGTGTGTCTTCTGGTAAATGTTTGCTCTTTCTTAATTGTAATTCAGTCAAATAAATATCCTCAGGCATAATGTAAGTAACAATAATATGACTTAAAAAAAAAAAACGCATTTTAAAAAATATTTTAAAATCTTGAAGGTCATCTACTTCAAAAATTTTATTTCCTGAGCTTATTAATTGAGAGAACATTAAAACGTCAATTGAGAAAAAACAGGAAAAAATTTGTCAATAAAGCAAGAAAAACACATGTACAGGAATTTAAAAAATACCCTGCGACAGCCCAGATCATGAGAAGGTACATTCAAGGAAATGAACATAATTAGTAATACTACACAAAATATACAATTGTTTATAAATGAACAGGTAAGGAATACCATGGAGACTAGTTGCCCCACCCAGCTATTCTAACACCATGAGAAAATCATGTTTTTATTGAAATATTAGAGAGTATAATTATAAAAATCTTTTGGGGATCTTTTAATCTACTACTAGCTGACTGTGATTCATTTTTTAATAGTTTTGATTTGATGAGTGAAGATTACATTCTATTAAATTCAGATTGATGGCTTATATGAATATAAATGCAGTATCATTATTTAACTTTTTGTTTGTTTTCTATATTATTTTCTCTTTATTCATTTATTATTCATTTATTTATTTTTGGTGTAACACAATTACTGTGCTTGTGCTTTGTTGCATTTTCTGCTCAGTTTTGCCATCTTGTAAAAAATATTTTTAATTAGTAAAAGAAAGTATTCTTCAGAAAATAAGACTCTGTATCAATAATGTCTTTAGAATGCATATTTTTTTTGGTTTTCACATTGTGATTTATTGATTTCTGTTCCACGAGATTGCATATAGAAAATCGTCCTCTATAGAAGATGACAGAATAATTATATGTTTAGGGTGAATATGGTATTAGAACTACTTTCTACAATGATATTGTGATGATTCAAGCATTTTAAGTACATTTTTGAAGCCATTCTGTAATTGTTAACTATATGCTGCTACATAGACCAATTTCACTGCTTCCTTGTACTGTCACTATCTAGAATGCCTAGTAAGGAGATGTTTTACGGTAGATGAGTAATGAAGTTTCTAGTATGTACTGTTTTAAGACTTGGGTAATAATAGGTTATCAGCAATCTAAAAGTGTCCTGTATTGATCTCAGAAGAAATGGTTATTCATCATCAAGACAATTTAAAACTATAGATATGACCTCATCATACTAGTTACAGTAGGCATTATCATTAAAAGTATAAGAGATATCAGGCATTCTTAAAGAAATCAAGTATAGATTCAGTTTCATCCTTATTTTAGAATTATTTCTGTTTCCACTCCCCCACTGTTTACTCCTGTTTCTTTTTCATTATTATGAACATAGTCCCTCTCCATGATTAGCATGCCCACTCGAATGTTCAATTTATACCAAATCATGACACTCTCTGTCAAGCACACAATGTGAGATCCAGCAGTCTGAGACTGCTTTAAAAGGAATAAACTGTCATCTTAAGCTCTGGGTGCCCACTTGTAATAGATCTCTGTAGTAATTTCTACATGAACCACTGCCATAATAGTATATAGTTCCCATGGTAACTACTGGAACTGGACCACAAGAATGGAGTGAGTGGCACAAAATTCTTGGGAACACAATGGTGCCTTTCAGAAAAAGTCATAAATATTCCTCACGTTTATTGATCCACCTAATTCTTCAGTTCCTAAGAATATACTTTTTCTTGTTTCTTTCCATTGTGATTAAACACTAACTGAAAGCAATGTGGGAAGTAATCGGTTTTATTTGGCTTAGGTTATAACACATCACTGAGAGAGGTCAGGGCAGGAACCTGGAAGTAAGAACCAAAAGGTAAAGTTGCTTACTGGCTAGCTCTCTGACTCATTTCCAGGCTATTACTCCACTGATTTTCTTATAAAGTCCAGATCCACATGCCTGTCCTTCATACTACCCAAAGTGGGCAGGGTCCTCATACTTCAATCATCAGTCTAAACAATCTCTCACAGTCATGACCACATGCCAATATACTCTGCACTATCCCTCAAATAATACACCCGCAGATGTCTCTCAGCTATGTTAAGTTGGCACCTGAAACTAAACTGGATAGTACATGATCTCATTTGTTTCATTTTTCTTGTGGGAGGAATAATCTAAGACTTTCTTTCAAGGGTCCTATTCTTCATTATACTTGGAAATACAACTTATCTGATTGTATAAATGACCTTATTGTTGGCCCATTGTAGGTTTTTACAACCCCAAAAATTGCCTTTTAAAAAATTGGGTAATATTTCTAGACAAGTAAGTAAATATATGGTGATTAATATGGAATTTTCTCAAAACGTGAGGAATTAAGTTAGCATATTTCTTGAGATTTCTATTCTGAGTATATATCCAATGAAAATGAAGTCAGAATAGAGAATTGATGTTTTAATTCCTGTACTTATTACAGTCATAATAGATAAGATACAGAAATATTCTATATATCTATTAGTTAATAGAAGATAACTAAAATATGTCATACATAAAGGACATATTGACCAAAAAGGAATGAGGTCTCCGTAACAAAAATGGATTAACAGAGTACCTTCCATGAAGTGAAGAAAAGATAAGCAAAGGAATGACGCAAGAAAATATTGTATTTCCTCACCTATGTATGGGTCTTAATGAACTGGCAACTCACAGCAAAGAATGGAGATAATGATTATTAGGTCTGGGGAAGAAAGAGAGTCAGAGCTAGCGAGATGGAGGAGTAGGTATATGCCAAGGCCCAAAATGTACAGCAGGACATTAGGAATAATTTTGAAGACTTATTACATGTGAGAATGACTGTAGTTTTTCATGATGCACTATATGCTGGGAAATTGCTCAGAAGGTTTTTAAATTCTCACATAAACAATGGCACATCTCTGAGAGTAAAATGGATATAATCATTCTTCAGTGTTTGCACATATCTTTATACTGTAATTGCATAAAATATCTTCCAATTTAAAAAAAATTTAAATAATCTGGTTTTATATTTACTATCTTCTTTGTTTACATAGTATATTATGTTTACATAGCAAAGTTTTCTCCTAAGTAACATACACCAATACATAAAGAATGCAAAGATTTCTTCCTTGGCAAAGAGATTCACTACGCTGAAAAGTAAACAACTGTGCATCCAAAGGAGAGCTCCTAAACGTCCTTTCAGTGTCAGCAAAAGACATTTAAAAACATCAAAAGGTAGATATGTCAGGGGTTTACTTTATACTCTAACTCTTCTTATGTTGTCTCAGATAAGAGTGTTTGAAATAGAAAATTTTTATGTTGGCAAGGATGAGCAAATCATAACATATCTGACAAATTCTACTGAACAGCTGTTTCTCACCATAGTTTTTAAGTTGTTTAGTGGAAAAAATGAAGTTATCTCACTTCTGAACCCTGAGAATAGACTCTGAAGATAAACTCACCAAATTTCTCTTTGACATAAGAAATTATAATCTTCAGTTTTTATAATGTTATTTATGTGCTTAGCAATATTACTTGCACCTTAGTATGGACTGTTAAAATTTGTTTCCTCTTGAAGTCCATAAATAGAAGTTTTAACCACAAAATGATACTTGCTAAATTTGGGTCCATGGGAAGGGGGCACATTATAGATTAAGTCACAAGTATGAAATCTCTATAACATATTAGAAAACAGTCTACAAAAGCTTCAGCAGAAGGTGTTCTGGCTACTATTTAAGAATGAGGGCATCAGAAAGGGGACATTCAGTAGCTGACTTGCAGTCATCTTCATCCTTAGATTTATAGGTTTTAAATCCTGGAAGATATGGGTGCTGCTTAGGCTATTTGTGTAACAGCCCAAGCTGGCTAAGGCAATAAGCTTCAAAGTTTTGAACAGTTTCACAGCATTCTGATTTACACTGTATCATTGTATTTATTTGTTTGTTTGTTTGTTTGTTTTTGTGTTTTTCTTTTGAAGTTTTTTTTTTTTTTATCTAGGATGTTATTATTCCTTAAAACATTTGAACTTCTGGATGTATTTGTGACATGGATCATCTAAGAAAGAGACATTTGCCATACTAACATTCCAAATTTTTCAAGAATATATCACACAAGATACTAAATGTATACCACAAAGGAGATTTCTAAAAACCTAGTTGAGATTTAAGGATTCAGAAATGGAAGCTATGTCTATATAGCTGTGGTAACAAGATTTTACCTTCCCAAATCTACCAATTATGTTTTAGAGCATTTGAGAATCTGGAAGTACAGTGCATAATAACCCCATCATGAAAATTAAGAAACATTTAAATAAAATTTTTTCACTTAACTCAGATATTCTTAATGAAAATGCAGAACATAGTTTAACACTACAAAAGGGAGTATTTTCAAGAATTTTCAAAGAGAGTGTGTCCAAAAAATGAAATAAAATTGTACAATAAACAAGTTGAAACATGTTTAGATTACTGTATTTCACATATATTCACTATAATTATTCAAAACAAAATGTCACTATATATACATATTTTTTAAGTTCTCCACAAATAAATACTTAAGTGAATCCTTACCTATTGAATTGGATAAGATTTGAGATTCCCATAAAGTCAGTCAAAATTGTCTAGCTGAGTCTGTAAGTATATTTTACAAGAATATTTGAACCAAAAGTGTGGGTAGCAACAATGTTCCTTTCGCAAAGTAGAGAGACACCATTCAATCATTTGATTCGATCCATGTAGATTACAAGATATAAGAAAGTTAATTTCTCTAAAATTCATAGAATTTTAGTGCTTTCTGCTCTTGTTAATCACGAGAAGGTGTTGCTACAACAAGCCTTAAATTAGAGAGTATAACATGTGGACAACAATCTGTCACCAAATAAAAATGGTAAATTAGAGATCAGAAATGGCAGGGCCACAGCATAAATGATATGAAGTACCCTAAGAGTGAATCCATTTTGCCTCATGTTGTAATGCCTTACAACTTACACCCTGAACTAAATCTCCATGAGTACCTCCTAAAACTGGCTGAAACATTGAAGCTGACAAATGCCTCAGTTCACAGTAGAGTTTGCATGCTATGATCTTTCCAAGAGAAAGGGGCAATGTTTGAACTTCCTGAAAGAAAAGATTTTCTTGCTTGAGATATATCCCCTGGAATGAATTACTATTTTCTGTTAAAACTTATATTTATATGAGTATACTATTTCATTTTACTTTACATGAAACATGGCTTCTGATTTGGAAACTAAAGGAATTTCAAAACTCATACTCATAATTTTTTGCTATTTCTTTATATCCTAAATTAAGTAGCTTAATAGATATGGCAAACAGTCATTGCAGACTCAAGTTGTATTACCTTCAATGTAGCAATAGGACTTTGGCCAGGTTCTTTAGATATTGTAAGCTCTACCTAGTGGTTAATGTATGGTAGTTTTATGCAAATTGCCATCTTGAGTGCAGACATGAGGGAATGTAATAATCTCTGTCTTGCTACTCATTGTCCTTCATAATACAACAGTACTTTTTTTCCCCATGTGTCTGCACCCTTATGCTTTACTGGCCTAGAGTTTTAAGTTCTGGTGGGAGAAATGCATTCACCAAACATATACTAAAATTCAATGTTTAACTACAAGTTAAGACTTTTTGCATTGGATTATTCATACATCTTCAATCCACAGAAAAAGTGTACTTCCCTAGTTATCATGATCCCAAGTGTCAAGAAGAAATGGATTACTACTTTACCAGGGAAGTAAGGCAAACAGTGTCTTGGAGGGCAGCTAACTTGAATATCACTAAGTGATACTATTCATTAAGATTAAGGTCAATGTAAACTACAATATGCTAAACAACTTAAAGACCACAAATGGGACAGATAACTCTGGAATTTTGATGTGTCACCTTATCACACCAGGTATTTAAGTATTGCTTATTGCTGATTGCTTGATGAAGTAAAGCAAATGGTTTATATAAGAAAGTGAGTAAGTTTATTGCATCCATATGACCAATGACAAACAAAAGGATTGCTATTCCCATGGGTGTCCCCTACTTACTAACCAATTTCATTAGCTCTCTCTTCTTTTAAACACAGTTGCCATTAAGTTAAGATTGCCTAACTCATATTGGTACTGAAGTCATGACTCCTTTCTATCATGATATATAAATTATAAGCTAAAAAACACAAAGGAAATATTTTTTATTCTTATATCCTTTTATTATTATTAGTATTATTATGAATAAAGAAGACACATTTTCTATTCTTGTATATCCTTATTCAATGTCCCTTCCCCTTCCCACCACATCAGGTCATTCTCTCTTCTCCACATCTCCCCATCCCCCCTACATGGGCAGGCAGTCTCAAGTTCCCAAGGTCCAAATACTGCTTAGTTCAGCCTCCACTCCTGGCAAATCCAGTTTTCTCTCCCCAGCATCAAGACTGAGTCAGGTGTTCCTCTAGGGGGAGTGGGATACAAGGAGTCAGTCCAAGGTGTTTGTGATCCCAATCTGTTCAGTGGTTGTGGTTTACAGCTTGGGCATGCTTTGCTTTTTCCTTGTTTGTTTGTTTGTTTAGAGTCCACTAGTGAGTGCGTACATCCCTGGCTTATCTTTCTGAGTTTGTGATACCTCACTCAGTAGGATATTCTCCAAATCCATCCATTTGCCTGCAAATTTTAGGATATCATTTTTTCTTACTGCTGAGTAGTACTCCATTGTGTAGATGTACCACAGTTTGTTAATCCATTCTTCAGTTGAGGGGCATCTAGGTTGTTTCCAGGTTCTTGCTGTTACAAATAATGCTGCTTGAACATAGTTGAGCTAATGTCATTGGAGTGTGACTATGCATATTCAGGAATACACCCAGAAGTGGTATTGCTGGATCTTTGGGGAGATTGATTCTCAGTTTTCTGAGAAACTGCCATACTGCATTCCAGAGTGGCTGAACAAGTTTACACCCCCACCAACAATGGAGGGGTGTTCCCCTTGCTCTGCACCCTCTCCTGCATAGGCTGTCATCTCTGTCTTTTATCTTAGCCAATCTAACAGGTGTCAGGTGGTATCTCAAAGATGTTTTGATTTCTCTGATGGCTAAAGATGATGACTTTTTCAGGTGCCTTTCAGCCATTTGCAATTCTTCTGCTGAGAATTCTCTTTTTAGTTCTGAACCCCATTTTTTGATTGGGTTATTCAAGGTTTTGGGTTCTAGATTCTTGAATTCTTTATATATCACTTATAGGGTTGGTGATAATCTTTTCCCATTCTGTAGGCTGTCGTTTTGTCCTGTTGACAGTATCCTTGGCTTTACAGAAGCTTCTTAGCTTCAGGAGATCCCACTTATTGATTGGTGATTTTAGTGTCTGTGCCACTGGTGTTATACTTAGGAAGTGGTCGCCTGTGCCAATTCGTAGAAGTGTATTTCCCACTTTATTTTTCTACCAAGTTCAAAGTGGTTGAGTTTATTTTGAGGTCCTTAATCCACTTGGATTTAAGTTTTGTGCAGGGTGACAGGCTTGTATCTATTTGCATTTTTCTAGACACTACCATCCAGCTATGCCAACACCATTTGTTAAATATACTATCTTTTTTCCATTGAATATTTTGGGCCTCTTTGTCAAAGATCAGATGTTCATAGGTTTTTGGGTTAATGTCGGGATCCTCAATTCTATTCCATTGATCCACAAGTCTGTTTTTTTTTTCTTGCATTTTTTAGTTATTATTATTGTGAACAAAGAAGTCACGCTTTCTATCCTTGTATGTCCTTATTCAAGTTGCTTTCCCCCTCCCGCCACATCAGGTTATTTTTTCTTCTCCACAACTCCCCATTCCCTCCCTGGGCAGGCAGCAGACAGTCCCATGGTCCCACTGATTGAATAAAGCTTAGTTTAGTCTCCACTCTGGCAAATCCAGTTTTGTCCATCCTCCCTCAAGAGTGAGTCAGGTGTTCCTCTAGGTGGAGTGGGATCTGAAGAGTCAGTCCAGGTTTTTTCTGATCCCAGGCTGTTCCGTGGTTGTGGTTTGCAGCTTGGGCATGCTTGGCTTTTTTCTTGTTTGTTTGTTTAGAAACCACTAATGAGTGAGTACATCCCCTGCTTATCTTTCTGAGTTTGTGATACCTCGCTCAGGAGGATATAAGAACCTTTTGGAAAACTGGCCCACTGTTCAAATAGTTTTTAATTTAAGGATAAGTTATGGCTTTGATGTCATCCTTATTTAAAAATTAAAGTATGTTTGAATAAGGGGTGGACATGTGATGGTTAGTTTTTACATATCTGCATATTAAAGGGTGTCCATGGAGGTGCCAAGACATGTTTTCTGAGTGAGATGTTTCTAAAAGTAATTGGTATCATAATCTGTGGAGTGAACGAAGAGTTGTCAGTTAAAATATTTCCATTTGTCATAAAACATTTCTCAGATAAAACTTATTTTTCTAGAACTGTAAAAATAAAATATTTCTCAAATCTCATGGCTCCCCTATCTCCGGGTCATATGCCACCATACCTAACCTTCTGTCATAGACAGCAACCTCTTCTCTTCCCTTTCTAGCCTTCTTTGCCATCTCAGCCCATCATTTTCCCAATCCTTCAAAACACACCCAGAATTTACTTAATGCTTCTTTCCAGGGATTAGCTTTCCTTTAAAATCAACAGATTCCATTATCTATCTAACTCAAAAAATTGCCTGTGGGTGAGATGGTGGGTCAAGGCAGGAGCATGTCACAGGCAGCAAAATCTACTCTAACTTTTACAGTGGCTGTTGTTTCATTTAAGTCACAATATAAAAGAAATCAACATTTATATTCTTCTGTTCATGGACACCCAATCTCATGACTTTTTACGTATCTTTTCTGTTCTATTCCTGTATGAAAATATGTATTCATAATTCTGTTTGAGCACATTTGTTATTTATCTAAGGCAATATTGACCTACTGAAGACAATTGCCATTTGAAGATTTCCAGTAGAAACATAGAGAAAAATTAATCAACATGCTTATGCACACCTAATGAATAAAAGCTTAAAATTCCCAAATATTATTCAACATAATAACAAAGCAATACCATTCTCCAAGTGTAATCCTGATTCTTGCCAGAACATAAAATTATGTTGTCCAAGTTCACTTATGTATTACAATGTAGGACTGAAGCAGTATTGTAGACTGTAACATGATCCCAGGCTCAAATGCAAGCACAAAATACCATAAATGACACCAATATTATTTCTACCTCTTTGGCTCTAAACTATCATCTATATCATACAATTATATAATTATTGTTTAGAAATATGCTTTATAAATATAGGGCATATTTGGGTCTTCAGCACACAACAATGTCTATTCCTTGATGATCAATTATTGTTCACTAAGTATATTATTTAATAATTCACAAATATTCAGGGCTGCTTGTAAAACAGAACACTTGCAATACTACACTTAACATTAGGTTCATCAGCTTTATTTGTGATTATTAAGTTCAGCTAATGAGCTAATTCTTATTTATTCACATTGAGGCGATTTTCTTTGCCAGATCTGTGAACAGTTTGTAAAATCAAAACATCAAAAGGCTGTACCATGGAATATGTGGGGACTTTTTTAAAATACATTAGTGACACACAGTAACTACTACTGTTATAAAGCACCAGAGAAATGCTACAAAAGTGCTACTTAGAATAAATAATATGGTTATATCTTTGGTCAGCTGTTTAAAAAAATTATACTGTCTACTAAGGGAGGTCAAAAGACATTTTTGTAAAAGAAGTAACTTTGAAACATTCTGTCTATGAAAATAAAGAAGGCAATAGAAAGAGAGACATAACAAAAAATGATAAGAACAAAGATCTGTTTTTTTAAATGAAAGAAATAATTTCTTTATTTTTGATATTTTTTTACTGTATGTTTAAAAACTTATCCCTGTTCTTTTCCTTTTTTTCTCATTTTGTTATTATTAATAAAGTCTCATTTTTCATCCATGTATCTCCTTGCTCAAATGCCCTTCTCCTCTGGCCCCTACAAGTCACTTTTCTCCCCTGTCCTTATCTCCTCCCCGGCAAGGACAGGAGGTCCCAAGGTCCAAAGGTGGCTTAGAAGAACAAAGATCTTAATAAAAGCCTGCCTTTGTTATATGTGCCTTACAGATGAGCATTAAGACAAATGCAGTCAAATTCTCTTTCAAACCAATGGTATTATAAGGTACTAGTAAGATAAAAGGAACCTCTCCCTTATAATGCATATACCACAAAAATAGAGTAGAAAAGTGACTTATCAATGCTCATAGAATCTATTAAAGTGAAATGTCAAAATATATCATTCATAAAAGCAAAACAATTCATATGTGTTTGTATCATTATTTTCTAAAGCTTACATCACCTGTACTCTGACATCAATAATAGAAACTTCAAAATAAATAAATCAAATAGAATAAATATAACTCATTTAGTTGTGAACCTTACAATAATTTCAATTTATTTTTTTAAAAAAACAAATAATATCACCTCCAAACGTATTTTCATTCACTTATATTTTCTTGCGTGAACTTCATGCATGAATAAGCATGATATCTAAGTTATTCTATATGTACATATATAAAGTTCTCTCATGAATCAACAATACATACATACACACACACATACACATGTTTACACATTCTGCGATATCTTGTATTTCATATCATGGATAATGTAAATTTTATCTCTCAAAATTTATTTATCCAATTGACTTTTATCTATGAACTTACCATTATTTCATTGTTTAGAAGTATGTATGAGGTGATATGGTGAGGAAGATGAGAATAAGAATAATGGAAACTTCACTTTATATTGGTGATCATGTGTTTTGGTATTTTATTCTGGCAGACTGAGTGTACATGGATCAGTTACATAATTATTATTTGCCCATTTCCCAATCCTTATCTGACACTTCAGTGAAATTTTACTGTTTATTCAAGTGGATGTGTGTTAACAATGTATTGATATTTTTTCAATCAAAATTGTATTTTAATTCCAGTTAGGCATAATTTTTTAATACAACTTTATAGAATTTTATAAACAAATATTTTGGGATTTTTTTTCATGAACTTTAAATTTAGAAGTAATTTTATTGATCCCCATTTCTCAAATCACCCTACAGTTTTCCCAAGAATTCCAAGTACCTCTAGGAAAAACTCTTACTTTTTAAAATATATATATACTTATATACTTATAATTTACTTATTATGAATAAAGTCATATTTTTTATCTGTGAATATCCTTGTTCGAGCTCCCTCCCCCCTCCTGCCCCTTCCAGTTATTCTCTCTTCTCCATAATTTGTTGAGATTTCATGAAGCAGCTGCACAATCCTCCCTATGCTGGAGTTTAGCATGATCATTCAGTGCCAGAGTAGACTACCTGACTTCCAGCCATTTGTTCACCCATGCATACTTAAACAGGAAGATAACTTTTTCTAAGGATTAAATTTGATTTGTCCAACCTCCACCCCCAGCATCAATGTTGAACAAGGTATCCCTCCATAGAACATGGGCTCCAAAAAGCCAGTTCAGGCATTTGGGTAAATTCTGGTCACACTGCCAGTGGCCACATAAGCTACCTAAGCCATACAACTTTCACCCACATTCAGAGAACCTAGTTTTTTCCTATTCAGGTTCTCAAAGCAGCTAAGACTCCAAACAATAGTGAGGAGGATGCCTAAACTGGACTTCTCCTCTAATCAGATTGATTACTATCCTAATGGATATCACAGGATCTTCATCCAGCAACGGATGGAAGCACATTCAGAGATCCACAGCTAAACTGGGCTCAGCTCTTGGAATCTAGTTGAAGACAGAAAGGAGGAGAGAAAGGAGAGTGAGCAAATGGAGAAGGAATTATATGATGGGGAATCCAACAAAAACTTTATAAGCATTCATATGTTGTAATACAAAAGAGTAAAAATTAGTTGTACTTTTATTTTGATAAAAATTATTCACTTTTAGACATTATAAAAATGATATTCTTACGAAAATAGAAATGATATCCTTCAGATATAATACTCAAATGTCAAGAGGAAAATTAAAACATGTTTTTAATACAAAATAATAAATCTTGCAAAGTATTTCAAAAGAAAAAAGTCTAATCCAAAGAAAAAGAAATGAATAACATAATTATATTACATATCATGCAGCCATTAATCACAAATTTGTTTCTCTGTATAATTTGACAACTATTTCACTTTCATAACACAGAAGAATCATTTGTCTTTCACAATTTTGAGCAAGTCTATTTCAATTATCAAAATACTCTACTGTCTTTATATTTGTCTTGAAAATGTGCATGGCATCTTTTACTTCTTGGATCAGTATTTTAATTTTTGATCTTAAAAGTATGATTTTTTATAGGTAGCTAGCTATAAAAAAATAACCTGTTGAACATGTGGAAACAATGATAGAAATTTTACTTGTCTTCAGAAAAAAAAATGTGTATCTGTCTGTCTTTAGCAAACACAACTATGAACCATTAGCATACAAATGTATGATACTGATAAAGCTAATATTATCAAAATATGAAAAAGAAAATTAGAGTGAAACTGTAAAATGCTCCTCACATTGCATGCTTTGCCATCCAGAAACAATACTGAAAAGCTTTAAAGTTCTGTTGCAAATCCATTATTTCCTTGAATGAGAATTATAGTAGTTATTACTGAGGAACCTATGTGAACATCAATCAGGAAAATTAGCATAAATGGTAGATACATATTTGGCTGTGTTCATTATTTCCATCCAGCATGACTTTATTAGAATTTTGCTAATTTTTTATATATTTTCCCAATTGTTTCCTGGCACTAAAGCTTAGAGGATGTTAATTTTATTTTAATGAAAAGGAAATCAAACACTACCTGGCATGTTTTCTAGCTGCTGTCCATGACAATCAATGCCAAATCTCACATGAGTATTGCATTTCAATGATCTCAACTATGGAAGAAAATTGATGAAGATTCAGGCCATTGTAATGGAAATAATTGGTATGTTTATGTGGCCGTGAAATTCAGCAATATCTGTATTGCATTAATAATATGTGTTATTTTAGTAAAATACACTGTGAAAATATTTTGGTACACATTCTTAACAGGTTTTAAATAAGATTTCTTAATTTGGTTAAGTTTCTCCTCTGGAAAAACTTCTGAAATCATCATTTAATGATGGTGATATGAATAGATATGTTAAAATGGAAAAGGCAACTCTCACAAATTCTCATTCTTCGAAAGGAACTATGAGCAACTAAGGAAAGCTGATAGCAGGAGAAATTGTCTTCCTTAGGGAAGAGACAACAACCGGTTATCCAATAGCAAATGGTCAGCCATGAACACATACCCACATACACCCAGACACAGTAACATCAAGAATGAGATTGTATTCATGTATATTTACACAAACATACACAAAGAAAAAAAGTCATGAATATGAAAGAGAATAAGGCACATGTTGTTACATGGGAAGCATAGGAGGTTTTGAGGAAACAAAATGGAAGGCAGAGATATGTAAATATTTTAGGTCAAAAATATGGTTAACATCTACAGTAATAAACAAAGATTTTTTTAAAAAATTTTATATAATAAATGAACTTAAAATATTTGCATTTATACAATTGCTTATTGTACATAGCATATACTTATTGAATTGAAACTGAAATTACATAAGGAGGCTCAGGTATGCTTTGTTATCAGCCATTCTTCAATTTTTTTTTTTTATCCCAGAGATAATGATGAGAATAGATGTTAGAACAGATGAAAGAGTTGGAACTCAAAGAGCAAATTTCTAGGTATAAAAATTCAGACAAATGTTGGCTTCTTTCTTTTTAGGTATATAAATTAGCATTGGTTTCATTATGACATTTTCATAGATGAAGTATAAGAATATTTATTACATATAATTGAGCCTTTATTAAAAGCATTCTTAGAAAAATCTATCATGTTATGTGCTAAAATTTGAAAAATGTCAAATAAAAATAGTTTCATTTTCTTTTTATTAGAAATATAAGAACTTGAAAATAATTCAATAAAGGTTATGCTATGTAGTCTTTCAATCAGCTTAAAATTTCAAAGAAACCCATAAAATTAAAATGTTTTAATATAAAACTATAGCAAGAATTCCGATTGTATTGAAAGGGACTCAGAGCCAAATATCAGGGAAATGCTGATATATCAGAGAGAAAAATCACCACAGTCAAATCTCACCCAGGTATCTTCCAACTTCCTCAGCCTTGCTCCTGGTCACTTCTACACTGTGCTGTCTTCCTATACCTCATTAAATGTCCTTCTAGGCCAGCTGTATCCCACAAAGGTTAGGATTAAAGGCGGGAGCTACACTATTTTGGTAGTGAGCCTTGAACTCAAAAACACAGTTCTCTGTCTTGGAGTTATGGAATTAAGGGTGTAGGTCACCCTGTGCTGGGATTAAAGGTGTGTGCCATTGGAGCCCAGCTATTTGGCCTTGTACTGAAAGATACAGAAATTCCTGAGCTATGTCTGCTTAGTTTTTGACTGCCTGTTGATCTCTTCATATTTCAGGTTTTATTAAATATGTAACATATCACCACATAAAACAAAGAGTCCTAAACTATATTTGTTATCACATCATAACATTTGATCTATCACTATGTGATTTTTATAATTCTATTTTCTCTAATAATGCTGTCCAGTTTGCAATACCTTTTCATAAAATTTGTACAAAGGAAAATTTGTGTAACAGAATGCCTGATGTGGGAGGTCTTTTTGTATGCTGTGAATAACATTGAATAATAAAGGAATTGTTTTGACCTGTGGCAGATCATCTTAGAAGCAGGCAGGAAATCCAAGCATAGATACAGGGGAAGAAGGGTGGAGTTAGAAAGACAGCTGCCCAATAAGCAATAGGTAACGGAGTACAGGTAAGCCATGAGCAACATGGCAAAACAAACTAATAAAAATGGGCTGAGTTAAGATGTGAGAACTATCTAGCAATATCCCTGAGCCATAAGCTGAATAGTTCATAATTAATATAAGCTTTGAAGTCATTATTCGGGGCTAAGCAGCAATTGGGCTGAGGGAGAGTTCAGACCTTGGAGCTAGGCCCGAACAAACAGGTCAGAAACTTATTACTACAAATGCTGACATTTATATTAGAAAAAACAATGTTCAGTTAAAAAGTAGGGTTGATATTCTGGGGTTTGAAGTAAATGTTTACAGTTTTCTTTAAAATGGGAATTCTTTTTTTTCTTTATTATTATTATTATTATTATTATTAACAAAGAAGTCACGCTTTCTAACCTTGTATATCCTTATTCAAGGTCCCATCCCCCTCCTGTCACATCAGGTCATTCATTCTTCTCCACAAATCTCCATCCCCTCCCTGGGCAGGCAGCAGACAGTCCCATGGTCCCACTGCCCCAATATTACTTAGTTAATTTTCCACTCCTGGCAGATTCAGTTTTCTCCCCCTTCCCTCAAGAATGAGTCAGGTGTTTCTCTAGGGGGAGTGGGATCCAAGGAGTCAGTTCAGGGTGTTTCTGATCCCAAGCTATTCAGTGGTTGTGGTTTGCAGGTTGGGCATGCTTTGCTTTTTTCTTGTTTGTTTGTTTGTTTGTTTAGAGTCCACTAATGAGTGAGTACATCCCCTGCTTATCTTTCTGAGTTTGTGATACCTCGCTCAGAAGGATATTCTCCAAATTCATCCATTTGCCTGCAAATTTTAGGATATCATTTTTTCTTACTGCTGAGCAGTACTCCATTGTGTAGATGTACCACAGTTTGTTAATCCATTCTTCAGTTGAGAGACATCTAGGTTGTTTCCAGGATCTTGCTATTACAAATAACGCTGCTATGAACATAGTTGAGCTAATGCCTTTGGAGTGTGACTGTGCATCTTTAGGGTATACACCCAGAAGTGTGTAGAAAAATGCAAATAGATCAGAACCTGTCACCCTGCACAAAACTCAAATCCAAGTGGATCAGAGACCTCAACATAAACCCAGCAACTTTAAACTTGATAGAAAAAAAAGTGGGAAATACATTTCTACGAAATGGCACAGGAGACCACTTCCTAAATATAACACCAGTGGCACAGGCACTAAGACCTACAATCAATAAGTGGGATCTCCTGAAGCTAAGAAGCTTTTGTAAAGCCAAGGACACTGTCAATAGGACAAAATGACAGCCTACAGAATGGGAAAAGATTTTTACAAACCCCACAAGTGATAGAGGACTGATCTCTAAGATATATAAAGAGCTCAAGAATCCAGAGCCCAAAACCTTGAATAACCCAATCAAAAAAATGGGGCTCAGATCTAAAAAGGGAATTATCAGCAGAAGAATTACAAATGGCTGAAAGGCACCTGAAAAAGTACTTATCATCTTTAGCCATCAGAGAAATGCAAATCAAAACAACTTTGAGATACCACCTGACACCTGTTAGATTGGCTAAGATAAAAGGCACAGAGGACAGCCTATGCTGTATAGGATGCTGAGCAAGGGGAACACTCCTTCATTGTTGATGGGAGTGTAAGCTTGTTCAGCCACTTTGGAATGCAGTATGGCAGTTTCTCAGAAAATTGAGAATCAATCTCCCCAAGGACCCAGTAAAATGGGAATTCTTGAGAATCTTCATGTGAGATCTTACACCTGAAAGTGGCATCACATATGCAATACCTCTTTCTTAACTATACTTTCCTTCTTTTGGAGGTTTTTTTTTCTGTTTGGTATTTCAACATGGGACATGATTAATTTTCTGATAGCACAGTGTGGCTTTTGCAATTCAACAAGTTAACAATAAGTTTGAAGTAACTAGTGCTTTTTAAGGATTATATAAGATGAGTACATTTTGGTTTATGACCCACACAAGTGTGGCAGAAACTTGTGCCAACATCTGCAAAGTATATTCATATGGCATATTCAACAAAAGTGTTAGTTTTTAGAGTCACAGAGTTTGGGTATATGTGACTTTAACATGTGTTATATACATAAAAATTTTAGCAATTATGAATTGTCAGGTAACGAAATAATTACCACCTGACACATTTCACATGATTACCTAGATATGTTCATTTGATGGCATGCTTATGTGATAATGACTGTGTATCATATCCTCAACATTAGAGCTTTTAATCTAGATTGTTTTGAATCTATTGCATCTTAGTTTCATGATCTTTCCCTGAACATTTTTATACCTGACCTTATTCAAATTCACTTATCAAAACCACATAGATTTCAAGTCAGTCTTGTTAGCCTCTATTAGTTTTAACTTTATTCAATGTTAAACTTAAATAAAACCTTAGATAAGCAGTATCATTAGTTCTGTATTCTATAAACTGAAGTCTTTTGTTTGTTTTTTTGTTTGATATCAAATTTCACCATGTAGCTCTCTGACTGCCTTTGAACTCACTATGTATTCTGTACTGGCCTCAAATTCAAAGAAATTAATTTGTCCCAGTCTGTTGAGTACTGAGACACAAAGCATGAATGCACCACTGCACCAAAGCACAAAATGTTTTATGTATAGTGTATTATATAAGCTAAACATTCATATATTAAGATAATTCCTAAAGCATTATTTGCAAACTTATAATACTTCTTTTTATATTAATAATATTTTATTTAGGCAATAAAAATAAGAATATACTCCATTTTACAAACATAACACATAAAATCTCTCGAAAGTTGAGAATTTATTGTAGCATTATAAATTTAAGTGATTCCTGGAAATTTATGGGGAAAGAGTTTCATTACTACCTCATTTACAAATTGAATAGCCAACCATGAAACACTATTTCTGAAGCCATAAAAGTTAACTGAATAGAGAAAGTAAAATAAAGTATATATAGTCATCAAATATGACTGCAGAATCTATTTATATGTCTTTTGAAATCTACTTATAAAGATGCTTACATGCCCAAAATAACAACAAAAGTATGTGTGTAAATCTGAAATTAGTAAAGTATATTATTTACATAAAATTAAAATGATTGAAGCAAAATACTTTGTCCTTTGACAATTTAGATACTTGTTGTTGGGGGAGATGGCTTAGTTTGTATGGTGCTTGCTATAGAAGCATCAGGTCTTAAGACTGAGTTGCCAGGACTCACTAAATTTGAACAAATGCCAGTGAGATCACTTAGCTTGAAAAGTCTCTTGCTGCCAAACCTGAAGTTTTGAGTTGAACTTATGAAATAAAATTGCTAGAATGGTTATCCTCTACTATTTATGTGCACACCATGGCATGAAAACCAGCCCAGAGGCATTCCTACACACATGAACAGACATTCACACACACACACACAAACAAACAAACAAAAAATTAACGTGTTTGTTGGAATTAATCTGTAACATAAGAACTTGAGATGCAGGGTGGATAGAGACAGGTGCATCAGTGGAACATCTATCTATCCAGCAAATCTAGTGGAATGATGAGCTCGATGTTCAGGAAGAGATCTAGTCTCAAAAGGTAAGACAGAGTGAGAGAGCGAGAGAGAGAGGGAGGAAGAGAGGGGAAGACATCTAAAGTAGGGCTCTAGCCTTCATATTCAATAGCTCATGCTGTCATGTGCACCCACGTACATCAGCACATCAACTAGAACACAAGTATTGGAAACTCTTGATTCATGATGGATACTTCTCACATCTTCTCTCCATGGTTTTCCTAATTAATCTTTTAAAGCTCTTAAAATGGCATAGTATGATGTTTACATAAAATAAAATTTAAATGTTCAAGTACAGAAATAAAAATGTAAGATAAAACTACCTATATGAAAAAGTTTTATTTGATATACTTGCCTCTTTGGCAGTTGAATATTTTTGAAGTCACATACTTGAAACCATTTTATTAGCACAAGAAAAGGTATGCAAACTTTATAGATTTTATTTTATCTTATTATATTTTTATGTTATATTTTCTTACTATGTCTTAGAATCTCTTTTTTTTAATGAGAAAAAGAATGGAAAAGGAACTGGGAGATCTAGAGGGAAAAGGAACCATTATCAGATGATTTATGTGAGAAAAGATTTAATTTAAATAAAAGAAAAAATAATATTTATAAGTGAGAATTATATTAAAATGAATTTATATTAGCAAAAAGAAAATTTTTATAAGGTATAAATTGTGATAATTTTATGCATGTAATATTACAAAAATGAGTTTGAAAATTTTTGAATTAAAATATATAATTCTAACACACAAAAATTATAAAATTAACTTGTTATTATAATCTGAAAAACATTAGAAGCACATGACAAACAAATGAGAAACTATGAAACTTTTGACAATTCACAAGATTTTCACATTCTACTTACATTATTTTTGTTTGAATCTCAAGAAATAAAGCAGAGGCAGGTAAATTTCTTTGAGTTCGAGATGAGCCTGGTCTACAAAGCAAATTCCACAATACTCAAGCCTGTTATACAGAAAAAAAAACCTATCTCAAAAAAACAACCAAACCAAAAAACAATAAATCAACAAATAAAGTGAAAACATAAGGCCAGTCATTTAACATTCATGCTTAGTATGTTCCACTGTGATGTGTGAAGTCAAATCTGTACCTCTCTTGGAATCTTTGCATGCTGGCAAGGCTCATGGGAGCTGAGCTTCCACCCTACAGATCAGCAGCAGCATAGATAATCCAACCTCCAGCATATATGTTCAAGTTCCACAAAATACATAAAAATGAATAATTTAAAGACCACAGGCCAAACTTTCCTTTTTCTCCCCTCTTACCACTGACAGGACACATCGAATAAAACAGTGGATAATAAGGATGTGCACAGAGAACTCTGTTTTTCTTCCTTCTTTTTTTTCCCCTTTTGAGTCCCTGTGACTATTAAACAGCATACAACTATTTAGTTAATCTATGAACTATCTAAGTAGCTTTGTAAGCCTTTTTTTTTCTCAATATGTTCTGACTTCAAACATGCTGATAACACTCATTTTCGCAGTAGTTATTTTCGTTTTCAGAATGCTAGAATGGCTTCCACACTATGTCACTCTGGGACAGGAATGAACAGAGCAGTCCTCAGAGTGCAGCCTTGGACCTCTGCCATGACTTAATGGCAGCTGGTGATTAATAATCTTCAACGAAAAAGTAATTCACAAAGGCATAGGCAAGCTCACAAAATGTAAGATTCTACTAGTCAAAATTGGTCTATTTTAATGTGAAATAGTACTTCAAAAGCTCAATCATCCTACGATTACTTACTTTTATAATGTATGATGAAAGCTTTCGAGTCCACATGCTTGCAAAGCATGACAGGTCAGACATCACATTTAAGCATCATCCTTCAATTATTATTTACTTCTTACCACCCTATTCTTTCCAAAAAGCAGAAGAAACATCAACTACCACATGCTCATAAACATGAATGAATTGATTCTAAAGTGGTAGAACCAGATGCATTAATCTGCTGGCTAATGAAGAAATGATTTTCTATGACATAATTGGTGACAACATTCTGTATATGAAATGGGTAAAGTGAAAAATTATCTTCAGTGATGGAAAATATGTTTTAAAAATATAAGTATTTTTATAAATTTTGAAATATTCTTTAGAACATTGTGCTAAAATATGTAATATGTCCACAGAATTTACTACAGGTAAAAATTTTTAAATGTTGTAAGAAGTTTTTCATGTGGTAAATAGTAGTTTCATGAAGAAATTTCTAATAATATTCAGTAGCTGAGTTAAAAAAAAACAGAAACCTACACACTTCAAATTATTTGCCAGTAACAAAAAAAAATTATCCACAGAATACCTAGAATGTTTTTGAAGGAAATTAGAAGAAACAACAAAATGTTTGTATACATATTTAATGAAATAATAAGGAACATCATTCCAATAGCAAAAACAAGTACTTTTAACCTATAAATGTCAGAGGACAATGAGAAGGGATGTGCAGTCTCTAACTGATAGTGACAAACCAGCCCATTCCTTTAGCCAATAAAATTGAAAAGAGAGAGTGTTCCAAACAGTAACTGCTGGTTACCCAAGTCTTGCTTGCTTTCATGCAGTAAATACAATGATCATTTGTTCTTGAAGATTTCTACAACCATCTATTTTTATGGCTGCAAAGCTTAGCCCAGACCAATCACACATAGGAGATCAAAACAATTATGCATCTCCACACAGTTCCCTGTTTCTCTGTATCACACAATCACCATGCACTTGGCATTCCTAGTGCTCTTGGCAGAGTGACTGGGCCAGAGCTGAGACCTGGCATGCATATGAAGAGTGCTTCTTTACTGCAGCTGCCAGCAGGGCTGCTGAACCTAGAGAACCAATTTGAGTCTCAATCTCCATGTCGGGAGTCATGCACATGAATTAAAATTCAATTTTAGGTATTGCTTATACTAAAATACAAGTTGAGCGATGTTTGCTTCCGTTCTGAGATGGTTGGTTAGCTCAGTTTTTCCTGCTTCAGCTCTGTTTCCTCACCATCTTCTGTCATCACATTACAGTGGAAGAACATAAGCGGCGTAAGCACTTCTATTACTGTGTTCATTATGTGTGCCATTACATCACACATTGACAGTTATTTGAATTGTGGTTTATATTGATCAGTTTTAAGGATGTGACTCTGAGTATCCCTTCCTTTAATGTGTCTTTTTACACCTTTCCTCTTCCCTTTGCAGAATCACAAGGAGATGTCTTGGTTGTACTTGAATAAAACACAGATTTTTTTTTTTTCAAGTGCAAAAGGGCACATGTATCAACAGCCTACAGTGTAAAGCAAATGCAGTGCTTTGTGGCAGATATGCCTCTGAGAATTTTAAGAGAACTATAGAAACAATAAAATTATAATGTTCAGGTCTTTCCCAGTTCTGTTATCTCTCACCTTGAAAAAAATTAAAAATGCAAATTGAAAAACTTGCACTGAATGAATAAATCATGACTTCCTGATCATTTTATAAAAAGGTAAGATGATGGGAGAAACAAGATGTGCTAAGTATGTTAATATTAATTGCTATTCAATGTTTTCATCTTTTAGGAAAATGGCCACCTTATCCAGATTTCATGTAACAATCATACAAAGATGCCCTGCTTCAGAGAAGTAAATCTCTAGAAGACTGATTACATGGTAAAAGATAGGAATGAGATTTGGTTTGGATGAAGTGATTATTTCAGTTTTGGTAAGAAACAAATGTGTCATGGACTAAAATTTTACTCCATGGCAAAGTAGTTGAAAAATGTAGATACATTTAGAGATGAGGTATGAATTCATGTAGTATCTTTATCAAACTTTAAGATAAATAACAATGGGCTAAAAGGCAGTAGAAAAATGCCAGAAACAACAAAGACAAACATGAAAGAATTTATTATTCTCCGACCTGCCTCCATGCCCCACCTTTGACTGTTTCTTTAATCGTGCAGTCCATGTTTTCTAAAAGAAAAAAATCACATTCACTTTTAGAGTCTGATCCTCCAGATTACTGAAAGATGATTCATTTTATGGTATGTGCATGCTTTACTTCTTCACAAATTTGTGTTTTATGTTGTTTTCTTTTTGTTGTTTTTGTTTTACTTAGGAGTAGATTATGGAGAAGATTTAAATTGAAATTCAAAATAATCATATTATGAAAGAGGAACATTTAAAACAATGAAATAACCAAATCTACATTTTAAGTATGTAAACTTCTGATGAAGAAGGGTAAACAAAGAAAAGAGCTAGAAGATAGGGAGAAACTCAGGACATGTTTCATCCTGAAATATATAGTGCTACTGCAAAAAATACAAGCACAATAACTGTACTAAGTATGCCAACATAAAGATATGAAATACTGCAATTCAATAGCTTGATTATGCATGTTGTGGTCTTGGAAAAACAAAGAGGATTAAATACAAAGAAAAGGAAGAAAGCAATAATCAAAATCAATTCTGAAAATAATGAAGTAAAAATTTTAAAACATAGATATATCTATGAAACACAGAGATGAAACTTATAAAGGATAAAACATGTTTGGCAAATTCTTAACCAAATTAAACAAAAAAAGGAATACCTACTTCAATAAACCTAGAAATTGAAAGGCAAACATTATAACAGATATGAATGAAATTCCTGAAAATCATAAGGACATATATTATAGATTTATTTCGATAAATTGAAGTATCTAAAAATACTGGTGAGTTTTTAGATAGCAAAATTAAACCTAAATTCAATAAATGATTTTAAAAAATAAAAGCTTTGTAACATGCTTGAAATACTCCATACTAAAAACAAAAAAAAACCCCAGCAATAACAGAAACAAACACTAGAAAATATGGACTTACTATAGAATTCTACTATAACTTAAAAAAGACAAATACATATCATGTAATATCATATAATTCCACAAAACTTAAAAAATAAACTTATAACATATAATAAAAAGTTATGAAGCCAGTGAAACCCTGATATTAATCATAGTATTTCTAATCAGAAAAGATCATGAAATCACAAAGCAAGCCCCTTACATGTGTAGTATGTTACTATTCAAGAAGTGACACTCTAGGATTTAATCTAATAGCAAGCCCTAAGCCTACATGTTTAATTTCATTCTATGTTATGGCTTAACCACTGTCTATCTCAACCTTGCACTTACTTTCTGCTCTTCACACTGGGGCAAAACTAGTACCATTTAAGACTGGTATATGTTAGACTATTTCTTTGCTATCTAAAGTATATTTTTATTTACATTGACTACTAAAGATTTTGATAGATACTTCTTCATATGCTGGAGAATATATCAAACATAATTTCAGTAAAAAATTAATGTGAGAAAGAAAGTGGGGAAGATGATTATTTTTATAGCCATCTTTATGTGAAAAAAATGATTTCTACTTAGACTATGATAACACCTGTAGACATTAGTTTTGATACTTTGACAGTTTCAAAGTATAGAATATCTTAATTTCTCATATAAATGTGCCTCTTAGATATAGTTAAATAATTTAGTATACCCAGACAAAACGATTTATATCTCTTCTATTGTAAGATGTTCTTTCTATCTCATGTTTCTCATCAGTGTTCACTACTATAAGAAGATAGTTCATCAGAAACCTACTCAGATTAGTAAATATATATTTGCTTTTATATTATAATAAGCAAGAAAGCAATTTTTTAGTAAAGAAACCAGTGGTGTAGTAGATTAAAACTAAGAAATATATTGATTGAATACTTGGAAATTGGCCCAGAGATTGAGCACAAATTCCTCTAAGGGAAAAAAAAAGAATAATATACAAGGCAATTTGTTAAGCCAAGAGTTGCTTTAGTTGGCAAAAAAAAAAAAAAAAATGCTTTCACTGGAAATGACCCTTGAGTATTTTGTTGAAGAGTAAGGTTTTCATATGGCAAAATTTTGAAAAGAAAATCATGTACTTGCATTGGCATTATGGTCATATTCTAGTAAAAACAAAAGGAAAAAGGAATAATGATGTATGATTCCAGGAATCCTAAGTAATTTAGGCCATGATTGTGACAGAATGCAGACAAAATGAAAAAGGAAAGCAATGTGCTTCACAAGCATCAGATAGCCATATTTATATGTTCTATTCACTGAAAACAAAAAGAGCAGAAGAAACCAGATAATCACTGTCCAGCTGTGGTTCTGTTAAACCATCTATAGATTTAAGACTCTACACCATGAATGAGAAAATATCCTGCGTGTTTAACTGTTTATTACATCAGTGAAAACAGTTTATTAAAATGTCATTATGAGGTGAAATGATTGTAACCACATTCTCCAATTAATTTCTGAGAACATTACAGACAAACTTAGAAATATTAAAACACAAAACTGTTCAGTAACTTTCACTGTTTTTCTATGAAGAAATACCACCTTCTTAATTATCCCTAGAATCCTTCAAAATAAAGAAGAAAATAACAATTGAAATATTTTGAAAACTATGAGTTTCAATTGTTGTAATGATCAGATATTCGGTTATTTACATATAAAACTTTATTGTATACACATCTAGAATACATTTCCTAAAATGCATACTACCAGGCTTATTTCTTTTTTATTCATCACTCACTTATGTATCATTACATGACTGTACAAAATTTCCTGGCTACTTGATGAGACAAAAACTGTATCTGACAGCAAAGGACACATTATATTCAATTCCATTGTATACCTCTTTTCTTTTTTACTTTTGACATTTTTCTTTTTTTATTATTCCATAAATAAGGTAGTTTATTTACAAAATATTGTACTTACAAACTTCCCCTTCAGAAAATGGAATTGCACAAGTAGTGGTATGATTTAATAACAAGATTTAAGCTGGGTGTGGTGGTACATGCCTTTAATCCCAGCACTCTGAAGACAGACTGATCTCCTGATTTATACTAGGTCAGTCAGGGCTACACAGAGAATCCCTGTCTCTAAAAACCTAACAAAAAGACTTAAAACCATGTAAAGGTTCTACTGAACCATTCCTTTGTAGAAAGTTGAAGTCTACTAAAAGGTTCATGGAATATCTGTTTGCTATGAAAATGGAATCATGGTTAGAGATGATATTGGCAGTTCCAGGCCCACTGACATAAATTAACAAAATTTGGTAATATAAATTAATGACTTGTGTGCTTTTTTTCTTGACCCTGACTCATTCCTTACTGGTAGGTTCAATGTTTTCAGTATTTAGGTTCTGGATCAATGAGCCAGAAAAGTAACTATGTAGTATCAGAATGTTACCCAACTGTATATTTACTTTATTGTAAATAATGGTGAACAGTGATCAATAAATAGTTTTATATTCCTTTAAAAAAAAGAAATTAGTACACTGTTCACTTTTTTTTCCTTCTTTATTTTGTATTTATCAAAAAAACAGTAAAAAGAATTTAAAAATGCCGAAGAGTTAACAATAACTATACAGAGGATAATAATCATATGCAAGGCTTATCAAGGGTGAAAATGCAAATAAGATTACTACACATATATTTTCTTTGTGTTCAGCTTTCCCTCTGAATTTTTTTTTCCATCCCTGTATATCCTTATTGAAAGTCTCTTCCCCCTCCCACCACATCTGACCATTTTTCTTCTCTGCAACTCCCCATCCCCTCCCTTGGCAGGGAGCAGACAAATGCTAGTGCTTAATTTAATACCTAGGGGAACTGCATGTGAAGCACTTCTCTAGTCTGTAGAAGTGCAGCCACGTACACTGGTAATAAGCAGAATTCATGTTTGATAAACATGTATGATAAAGTCCACCACAAAAAAATCATATCTGTTCAGATTCAAAGAGAGTACCATTGATCAAATATGTAACTCTGACACACACAAATGCTGTTATTTTAAGATATGGGTTTAATTTTTACAAGTATATACATATAAGCTAAAAATACTCAAATGGCTAACAACATATACATTGAAAACAACACATTGTTTTTAATTTAATATTGAGCAAGATAGACAATGATTGCAAAACATTTACTATTACATAGTTTGATTTAAAAAAACACCTTGTGCTATTATAATTAGCTACTATTGGGATTTAGATCAATATTAGAAAATATCTACTTTTTTTCTCTAATTGAACATGAACACAATTATTAAGAATGTTTAGTTTTATGTAAGCAATAGTCATATTTAAGCCCACAGGTAATAGCAAGTAATAAAGGAAATTATAGCAAAGGTGACAAGAAATGAATGCGCAAAGAACTACAGATATTAAGTGACATAAAAAGCAGAATCTCATTTTAGTAGTTTGGCTGACCTTAAGTACTTTCAAGGGAGGCAAAATGATACAATGGGCCACAGGGATTTAGAGAAACCCTGCCAGGAATACTGCATTTGTCACAGAAAGTCAATGGGCACAACTCGGTGGTTTGTAATCACATCAGGGTTCTCCATTCCAGTGCTTGTTCAGCTCTGTCTATTCTTCATAGAATTCCTTAGGGAGAAAACTAGATAGAATCCTGCAGCAATAGAAAGCAGAAAGGAAGGAAAAACAGGAAGAAACTTGTGGTGGAATGTTCTTTGCACGTTGTAAATAAAGTATTGTTTTGGCCTATGCACAGCACCATAGAAGTGGGTGGAAGATCAGAGCACAGGCAGATAGGAGCAGGGCGGAGTTAAGCGAGTCTCCATTTGATCCCGGAAGACAGACATGTAAGAAACAGGTGAGCCATGGGCTGCGTGCCACGTGGTAGGAAGATTAATGGAAATGGGTTGAAATAAGATGAAGGAGCTAGCTAGTAATGTGCTTGAGACATGGGTCAAACAGTGTAAAGGACATAAGCGTGTGATTCATTTCTTTGGGGGACAAAAGCCACTGTGTGCCAAGTTACAAACCTCCAGCCCCAAATGGGTCTGCGTCTGCGTGTGAACCAGGTTTCAACTACTGCCACGAGGCGTGCCAGGTACAACCCTCTGGACCCAATACGGGTTGGGAAACTTAGTACAACAAAACTGGCAAGCAGCTTCTACTAGCTTCTGACAGTCAACTTCATTTTTAAAGAAGCATATGTGTTTTGTTTTTTTTTTTTTTATTTGCCTTGGTGTTTGCCTGGAACTGGAACTACAGACAGTTGTTAGCTGCCATGTGGGTGCTGGGAAACGAACCCGGGTCCTCTGGAAGAGCAGATGGTGCTCTTAACCGCTGAGCCATCTCTCCAGCCCCGCATATGTGTTTCTATTACATGTAGATATTAGTTGTAATTAAAATTGAGTTATATACATTTAGATGGTGTTAGAGTGTGAGCATGGAGCTTTGTGACTAACACCTGTTCTCATCACCTCTCAGCTATATCCATCCCTTACATAAGCTGTTAAGTAAGTACATACATAATATTTAAAAATGATATGGCAAAATATCATAATATTTTAGTATTATCAATGCATATCAGAAAATTTTTCTATGTATATCTTCACAGTATAAATAAAACAGTAAATTCTACTAATAAAGTGTGATGATTCATGTAAACCTCAATCTCATAGCTTAGAGATGACCATAGAGGATATTTACATATAATAAATGTCAGAAAACTCTGAACTGAGGGAAATTTATTGTCATGCTATTTATATATTTTTATGTAAATTTAATGTCATTTTAATAATGAAAATACAAATAACTTTTTTTTTTTTTTTGAGAATAACATAGCCTACCTCATTGCAGGAAAAGACAAAACCTCACTACTTCACTATGTAGCCAACAGTGAACAACTTCTGGCCATGAGCTGCTATGAAAAATGCATTGTAAAGTCACTTTTTTTTTTAAAGTAACTTCTTTATCAATTTTACTTCTCAAATATAGTTTCCCCTCCCTCATCTCATCCTGTTCCCTCCCACCCCTCCTTTCTACCTCCCTCATCCACTTCTAAAAGAGAGTAAGGTGTCCCATGGGAGTAAACAAAGGATGCGATATCAAATTGAGGCAAAACCAAGCTCCTCCCCCAGCATAAAGGCTGAGGGAAGCAATCCATCACAGGAAATAGATTCCAAAATTCTAGTTCATACATCAGGAACAGATCCTGGTTCCACTGCTAGGGACATCACAAACAGACCATGCCATGTAACTATCACCCACATGCGGAGGGCCTAGGTCAGTCTCATGTAGGCTCCCAAGATGTGGGTCTAGAATCTGTGACCTTCTAGGAGCTTAGGCCTTCCGCCTCTGTGGGTTTCCCCACCATGATCTTGACTTCCCTTGCTTACATCATCCCTCTACTCTCTTCAGCTGGACTCCTGAAGCTTGGCACAGTGAGTGGATATGGTTCTCTGAATCTGCCGCCATCAGTTATTAGTTGAAGGTTCTTCTATGACAATTAGGGCAGACACAAATCTGATTACAGGATAAGGCCAGTTCAGTTCCCTCTTCATTATTGCGAGGAGTCTTTACTGGATCATGCTTGTGGATTCCTGGAAGCTTTTCTGGCCCCAGGCTTCACTCTAACCCCATAATTATCACCTCTATCAAAATACCTCTTTCATCATTTTCCCTTTTCATCTCTATCCCTAACTTGACCACCCCAACCCCTCATGCTTCCATTCCCATCCCTTCCTATATATCCGATATTTAAGTTACTGCACAAGTCCTGCCCATCCAGTACACCTTAATGAGACAATTTCCTCAAAAAAAAATTGGGAAAATTGCCATTCTTTACTATGTTGATTCTACCTATCCAGGAACATGGGAGATCTTTCCATTTTCTGATATCCTCTTTAATTTCTTTCTTCAGTGATTTAAAGTTTTTGGCAAACAGATCTGTTACTTCTTTGGTTATAGTTAGTCCAAGGTATTTAATGCTATTTGCAGCTATTATAAAGGGTGATATTTCCATCAAAATACCAACACAATATTTTATGGACTGGAAAGAACAATACTCAACTTCATTTGGAATAACATGAAATACAGAATTGCCAAAACAATTTTGCTCAACAAAAGAAACTCAAGAAGCATCACCATCCCTGATGTCAAGTTATACTAAAGAGCTACAGTAATAAAAACAGCCTAGTTCTGGCATAAAAACAGACTTATGAATCAATGGAATTGAATTTAGGATCTGAGCATTAACCCAAAAACCTATGAACTCCTGATCTTCGACAAACAGGCCCAAAATATTAAATGGAAAAAAGATAGTATCTTCAACAGATGGTATTGGCATAGCTGGTTGGTAGTATGTAGAAAAATGCAAATCGATCCAAGCCTACCACCCTGCACAAAACTCAAATCCAAGTGGATCAAAGAACTCAATATAAACCCATCCACTCTGAACTTGATAGAAAAGAAAGTGGGAAATATCCTCCAACGCATTGGCATAGGTGACCACTTCCTAAATATAACACCAGTGGCACAGACATAAAGAACAATAATCAATAAGTGGGACCTTCTGAAACTGAGAAGCTTCTGTAAAGCCAAGGATACTGTCATAAGACAAAACAACAGGCTACAGAATGGGAAAAGATTTCACCAACCCTAGAAGTGATAGAGGACTGATCTCTAAAATATATAAAGAACTCAAGAAACTAGAGCCCAAAACCTTGAATAATCCAGTTAAAAATGGGGTTCAGAAATAAAAAGGGCATTCTCAGCAGAAGAATTACAAATGGCTGAAACAACATGAAAAAGTGCTCAACTTTTTAGCCATAAGAGAAATGCAAATCAAAATAACTATTAGATACCACCTTACAGCTGTCAGAATGGCTAAGATAAAAGACACAGATGACAGCATATGCTGGAGAGGTTTTGGAGCAAGGAGAACACTCCTCCATTGTTGGTGGAAGTGTAAGCTTGTCCAGGCACTCTGGAATGCAATATTGTGGTTTCTCAGAAAACTGGGAATCAATCTCCCAGCGTATCCAACAATACAGCTAGTGGGCATATACCCTAAAGACGCAATTCACACTGCAAAGGTATTAGCTCAACTATGTTCATAGCAGCATTATTTTTAATAGCAAGAACCTGGAAACAACCTAGATGCCACTCAACTGAAGAATGGATTAACAAACTCTGGTACATCTACACAATGGAGTACTACTCAGCAGAAAAGAAAGAAAATGATATCATAAAATTTGCAGGTAAATGGATGGATTTGGAGAATATCCTCCTGAGTGAGGTAACACAAAAACACAATCCAAGAAAAAAACCAGGGGATGTACTCTCTCATTAGTGGACTCTAAACAAAAAAGCAAAAAGCAAAGCATATCCAAGCTGCACACTACAACCACTGAGCAGCTTGGAATCTGAACCAACTTGGGTGGCACCTAGCATCCCATGCCCTCTAGAGGAACACCTGACTCAGTCTTGATGTTGGGGTGAGGAAACTGCATCTGCCAGGAGTGGATGCTGAACTAGCAATTTTGGGTCTTTGGGACCTCCTGCCCTTACTGAGGAGGAGATAAGGAGATGGGGAGAAGAGAGAGTGACTGGAAGGTGGTAGGAGGGCAAAGGGACCTTGAATAAGGATATACACAGATAGAAAATGTGATTTTATTCATAATAAAAAATAGGAAAAAAATACATCACAGGCTGCTGAAATTTTTGCTTTTCTAAAACTTCATTAAATACATTGCAGCAGCAAACTGGAAAAAACTTTAGGCTGGTTATGTTCCGAAAAAAAAAAAAATGAAAGGAAAGAAAGAAAAAATAATGAAGAACAACTCCATTTGTTACCTTACATCATATACACATATTCTCAACATTAAATATTACTTTTAAAAATAATTCTGTTCAATGTAGATTTTGGTATGTGTGACCAATGTTTATCATATAATATCCTGTAATATCAAACTTTCTTTGAGTGGAAACAAAGAAGAATTAGGAGAATGAATGTAATTGTGCTTCTCATGGTATAAAACTCAGAAATTGTTCATGATGGTTTTATGTCAAATATATTAAAAAAAAACAGAAAGAAAATATAATGAAATGTCACCACCTAAGATTTTCTGGCAACTAATCAACATCTTAAGAGGTACTATTTGAACAATATGCTTTGCTTGAGAAGACTCGGAAGGCACACTGCTTGCCATAGCTTCTCCAATTGTAAGAAATAAAATATGGACCCCATTGCCTCATAGCCATTAATCACATCACAATGTATGTGTCCTACTGCTTTTGTGGGACATAGTGGCATGGAATAATAACTATAGGTTTAATAAAATAAAATAATATAATTTACAGAATGATATAATGGAAACTGTTCAGTCTGAATTATTTAAAATTCTTAAAGGTGATTTTTAAAAAATTAACTGCATTTCTCTTTGCCTAATTCCATGTACAAAATGTGAATAATCATTAACATTTCATAAAATGATTCAGGATGAGTATGTTAGTATGTGTGAGGACTATCGCTTGAAATCAGCTCAAAGCAAATCTCTTTAACTGTCAGATATTATGTTTGTCTCTGTTGTTAATGCCTAATTGAACTGGAAGTATTAAAAAACACCTAAGACAAAGTCCACCATTACTAATACTGTATTCGATCATGTGTAACAGAGTATATTATTAAAGCAGATTCTAGAAAAGTAAATGCACACATGTGTCTGTTAAGGATAGGAATTGGAGTTGACAATTGGAACATTAGGTCAAATTGAAGGTAACCAATGTGTCAAGATACTTGATAAAGGCCAAGCAGTGCTGTGAATATTAATTTGTTTGGGATTGATGATAGGATTCTTGGAGATACATGAAAGCAATAAAATATTGTTTGGTTGGCAGTAAGAGGGGAAGGCATTCATCATTACATTGTGGTCATTTGTATATGGCTTCATTTATTTTCAGTAGCTCTTGTCAGAAACATAATGATGGATCATGTCTTACACACTGCTTGTTTACTTGACAAACCTATGCAATTTGCTTTACATGTATTTTCACTATTACATACTTTACAAACATAAGAGCTTTATTCCCAAAAATGTTAAATTTTTCACATATCATTACTACCCTCATTTACACATGGAAAAATTGAGGCTTCTATAGAGTTAACATCTCCAAATTTGAGGTAATCTGACAGTTATTGAACTATGATTTATCTAATCACTGTTAGGTAATCATTGATCTAATTCTGTGAAGCAGAACTAATTCCAAGCTTCTGCAGAATCTAAGAAATATCATGAAGCACCCATAACATTAATGTATATAATCATATTTGAACAGAACATTTGTGGATGGTATTTATGATTGTTATCAAATAATACCACAAATTTAATTCATATAATATGGCTCCATTTTATAATAACATGATGAAATTTTTTTAATTTATGAAATTGTGTTGGAATTTCTGATTTAAAAAATTTAAAAATAGAATTAAATTATGCAAACATTCAATCATTTCACTTTGATGCAGCCTTGAAACTGAAAGCTAAGTACTTGGAAATCACAGTCAACATCAGCCCAAGTAGCAAAGTGAAAACACATCTCAGGAAAAAAATTGTGATATAAAAATGAAGCTAACTTTTTAAAAAATGTATTAAGAGAGGAATTTAGCTTCAAAGTCAATGAAACTACTCTGTACATTAGTAAAAGAAATATAATTATGTGGGTATCAAAAGTGTCATAGTGTTTACTGTGGCAACACCTCCAGAATAATTATAGCAGAATTTTAAAACAAAGTCTGGTTTACCCAAACAGAGCCAAGTCCTTTTAATAATCTTTCTATGTATGAAAACCTATGACTTCACATTCTCCTCCCCACATTCTCCTTCTCAAATATCATTAAAATAATTAGGAATCTGTGTATCTGCATATGCTTTCTATTCCCTATAGTTCCCATGATCAAAACTTATATATAATTCAGCTACATCTCAGCAAGTTGCAGTTATTGTTTTTATTACAGCAGTCTAAGAAAAACCATAGAAAACAGAAATCTATCTCTTTTTCATCTGTGTCTTCTGCAACATGCTCACAAAAAACAACTAAGTAATATTCATATAAAGGCATTCATATTTCAGATTTTATTTAGCAGTCATTATAAAATCAAGAAAATATTTTATTAAATAAAATATTGACCATTTTGCTTTATGTATAAACTAATATGGGTAAAACAAATGCAGTAAGATGAAGTAACTGTTTAAGAAAGCTTTTTTTTTTCTTTTGAAAGATATTTAGCCTTAAATCTTCAAATCATATTAGGTACTTATATATCACCTTTATTGATTATTTATTGAAACAAATTAAATTTTTATCTTTGAAACCTTTCAAATATGGCTGAGTTGGAGAAAATAAAACCTTTGAAGCCAGTAGTCTCTAGTACAAGGTATTTGGCTTGTCTGATAGATGTGAGGATGTCCAAACAAATATCAACACCCATTGAACATATGCACTCTCCAGTAATCTTCCACATGATCTTACAAAGTACTGACACCATTTGGGAATTTTCATCCTGTTGCTCAGCTAAGAAGCAAATACTTTCCAAGCTTGTTTAACACTGGACAGAAGATGAGCTAGATGGTCTGGGCTTGACAGATGCCTTGTTCTTTTTCATTCTGACAGGTGTCATAAGTAAGGGTTTTACACTCTGTCTTACAAAGTTTAAATTGATAGCTTAAGGCCTAATAAGAGAGGTATTTGGTGGTCATATTTTTATATATATTCAGGAAACACTTATCCTTATATGTACACATGTCATAAATGTATATATGATACTAGGGGGCATCTGTTTTCTAATCTTGAAAAAGCTGTAATATATAGTGAGATCCTTAAGCTGAATAAAAGATGAAACTAATTAAAAACTGGAAAAAATTAAAAACTGAATAAAAGATGATACTAATAATAAACTCCACTATAGTTTATTCAAAAGTAATTAGAAAGAGTAGTCCTGAGTAGAATCTGGTAGAAAGGGCCAGTGTGGTCAGTCTCCATCCGACCCCTGAAGGAGAGCCATGTATAGAATCCAGGCGAGCCACAAGCTGGGCCACATGGCAGATAGAATACTAGAAATGGGTTGAATTAAGATGAAAGAGCTAGCTAGTAATGTGCTTGAGACATAGGCCAAACAGTATGAAATTAATATAAGCATCTGATTCATTTCTTTGGGGGATAAAAACTGCCACAGAACAAGTCCGAACTTATGGCCCAAACGGGCCCGGAAATCTCTCACAATGGATGGTGTCCAAACATGGGCCAAACAGCAACATAAAGCCTAAGAAAGTTTAAGAAGCTTAAAAAAAGTTCTAGACCACTGAAACAAGGGCAAAAACAGCTTTCTGAATTGCATATCTGAATTGATTTATGGTACATAGACGGCGTGGTGTTCGGGCTGGAATTTAAAAATGGCACGTTCATAGCACACAGCTTAAACCCATATGTTTCACGGAAGACTTGGCATAAGTGTGATTGATTTAAGGTTTCTGCTTATACTGAACAGAAAGGAAAGAGAATGAAAAACAGTTTTTCTGGTAGCAGCATTTCTTGAGTCTGTTCTGGTTGCTAGCACTGAGAGAGATGCAGTGGGCACCTCCGCCATATTGAAATGCTGCCCAAAGGGGCAGAGTCAACAATCACAGTGATCCTAGCATTTTAAAAGCTCTTCTGGTTGGAAAATGGTTAATAACTTTCAATAAAACAGATTTAGACTCATAAAACCTCTAAATGGGGTACAATGTGTGTAAAATACACATAGGCTTCAGAGAGTTAAAAAAAAAAAAAAGGTAAAGAAAGCTCTTAGAAAAGAGAAATAAGAGTAAATACAAAAAGGCCAGGTAAAGATGGCAGATGAACAAAGAGTCTGGGTTATGGTTATTGAGTTTTCTTTTAATTTTTAACTTTTACTAAGCTAACTGCAGATAGATGGATGTTGGTTTATTGATACAATTTTAAGGTCAATTTTGTTATGCTGTATGTATTTTTCTACTCTTGATTAAGGTACAATGCTGATGTAACTCATTTAAAATTATAATGTGTAATTGAGAAATGCAGCTTAATAGTCATCTATGATAACCAAACTCATAGTCATGTTAGTTAGGTTTTTGCGGTATTCAAACATGTATTTCAATTAGATGGGTAGTTTTCAAATACTTCAAAGACATGCAGAATAAGGCATTCAAAATATTTTAATAACTTAGACTTGTCTGGACAGTAAGATAGGTCTGCTCCTGGCAGCACCAATGTATTTCAGGAAAATAATGGACATTGAAGAAACTTCATGTGAAATTTCCTTTGTTCCCCACTGGACAAGAAACTGTTCTGGTATTGACTGCTTGATAGTATGCTGTATAAACTGGACATGCAGATTCCATAGGAAAGTGACCTCTGAACTTTCACAGAACAAGCTGGGATGGTCCTTCAGGTTCTTGCATTGCAGAAAAAAATTTGCCAGGCATCCTTCTGGACACAAGGAGAAATGACTGACAGACTGCCAGATTTCCTGAAAGGTATGCCAGAGACTTTGGGCCTAAAGGCTGAAGATGATGCCCCAACATTACAAAGAAACTTTGGGTGACTGTCCAGGCAGACAGGTGCCATCTCTGTCATTTTCTAGACTTTGGAAGTTGCTTACACTACCTGTTTATTTGGGTAATATTATATCCTTCTGTGGTCTTTGATGAAGCTGAGATTTAAGAACTATAGGTATAGGTTTTCTTAGTTAAAAGGTAACTAGATATGAAACTTTAGACTCATAAGGATAAGGTAGATAATAGAATATTTTCTTTAAGTTTGTTAATTACAAATAGACTAGATATTGTAACTGCAAATTTTGCTTGATAGCTATTCTGTTGTATGTAATTTTGCTATATGGAAATTGCAACCTCCCTTTTTTGATTAGACAGAAAAGAGGAATTGTGATGGAAATGTTTTCTGTATGCTATAAATAAAGTAACTGATTTGGCCTATGTGGAGCACCGTAGAAATGGGTGGAGGATCAGAGGAGAGACAGGTAGAAGGAGGGCAAAGGTAGGCAGTTTCCATCTGACCCCCAAGGACATCCACATAAGGAATTCTGGTGAGCCACAGACTGGGCCATGTGGCAGATAGAATACTAGAAATGGGTTGAATTAAGATGAAAGGGCTAGCTAGTAATGTCCTTAAGACATGGGCCAAATAGTATGAAGTTAAAAAAAGAAGTGCCAGCGACTGGCTTTTTTTCTGGGATCTATCAGAAAGCACTCTCCCTCAATCCACTCTGTTTACCTGTTTTTACATTTTCACACAAGCCTGCTGTGCCTTCCTGGTTTTAATAATGAGAATGAGCACAGATGTGAAGAGGATAACCTCAAACTTTTCCATTTTATAAAACAAGTATTTTATATTGATTGTGATAATTTGCAAATGAATTGTTTCCCCCAAAAAGCTCCTGTGTTGAGAGTCAGGTCCCACTTCCATAATTTTCAGAAATGTGGTTTTTTTATGGTGACTTGTCATGTGGACTTGTATATCATATTTTATTAATTTATGATGGATGTATAGTGTGACAGCAATAATGTGAAGTGTTAATAATCTTTGGAGCTGGGACCTAACATGAGGAAGTAGGTTACTATTAGCTATGTCATAGAGGGATCTATGTTGGTATTACCTACCAATAGTGTTTATCTCAATGGTTTCTATCCTGCTATTTCTCTTCTGCAGGCCAACATTCATAAGGTATATAAACAATCAGGTTCAATGGCTGTAAATGAGGTAAATCTTCTAGAATCATGAGCCAAATTAAAATTTTTTCTCTTTCAGTTGTATTATTCAAATCCCTTGTCACAGTAATAAAGATATAAATAATTCAACTGTTTATAAATACAGAATTATTTCAAATCAAAATAAAACTTTAAAAAGCCTCTACATTTGGATTTTTTTTACTTTATTTGCACAATAGTCACAATGATACGAAGCCTTGCCCCCCAAACCACACACACACACATACACACACACACACCCTGTGAAAACAGACACTGCTTTTTCATTTCGAAAGGCTTTCCACATGTATAATGGATATTCTAGGATTTTTATCTTTGAAAAATAAGATGAAGTAACAAGTCCAGCCATTCTGGCCATCTACATCATTATCCTTCTCAAACAAATGTCATGAAATGAGAAGAGAATTCCCCAGAAAATAACATTATATCATATTATTTAAAAAGATTAATGCAGACAATTCAAAGAAACCAATGATGAATATTAAGGGTTAATATTCCCCTATGAAAAATCAGAATGAAAATGTGCAAAATCCGGGAAGACAAATTTTTAAACTATCATGTCTGAAACAAGCTCAAATACCAGCGATGAGACATCTGCAAGCATAAAGCTTTCCTTGAATTCATTCTCTGTTTGACCTTCTTGTACATCATTCTTTTACACTCCACCTCTCTACAATCCCACTAAGCTATGACTCAGTGCCTTATTTACTTCACTAATTCTATTAAGCCCACACATATCATCAGAAAGCTTTAATTTGGTCTCCATTGTCTTTCTGTGCTTCTCAGAAATGGTAACAAGGTATTTTAAAGCTACCAGAACCTAAGAACACATGTTGCAAAATCACTGTTTGTCAAAAAAAATTATACTACAAATTTAAGTTTCATCTTCCTGGGCTAGCTAGGAGTCTTAACCTGAAAATTGGGGAGTGGGGGGCAAAATCATCTCTTGTGATATTTTTACAACAAAAGCTACAAGAGTCCAGCTGCATTGTTCCACCTGAAAAGTACTGTGGTGAGTAAGTCATATGTGGGGTAAATACAAGCAGTAGACAATGTTTAAGATAGGCATGGTCACTAAATATTGTTTTTCTGTTGACAAGCAAAGATTAATTTAGTATTTCCAATTGCAATATGTGTTATTAATATCCAACTTTATACATATCTCATTTTTTTCTTAATTTGAACCTATGATATAATCTGGTAAATTGTTAATTACTTCACTGTTATTATGATATATTCATGTGAGTAAAAATCATTCCCTCTATAATTACCACCTCATTTAGTTATTACAAAATAAGTACAATAGCATTATGATTGTGTTATTCCCATTTTTTATATGAAATTACTGATGCTCATAGCCATCCAGTATATTCAGAGCCTGTGGAAATTTCTTTTGAACATATAAAACATATAGACAGACATCTAACTTTATGGTCCATTTACTTAATGTCTATGTTTTCCGAACAAGGTAAATAACATCAAACTTGAACCTTATTTTGTAATACAAATGTCGACCATATGAGTGCTTATGACATAATAAAGAAAACAAGTGTATAAAAGATATATTAATAGGATTGTAAACTTAGAGTAAAAGAAAGAATTTCACCAATACTCCAGGATCCAACGTAAGATAATAGGAAGATGAGGCTTGCCAGCAAAAACCTCAGGGCAGCAGGTCGGAAGCACATCATTATACAGAACAATTACTGCAAGGGTAGAGATTCAGAGGTGATCAAAAGGCATGACTACTTTTTCCCTGCTTTCACTTGCAATATGTAACTTTTATGGTGTACTGGTATTTTATGTGTTCTTTTGAAAATAATGTTTCAAGAGGATACTTCTGTCAGAATTAAAAAAAAAAACTCTATATAAGAACAAAATCTTTACAGTAGGGTTGGCCCCACAAACTGAATTATCAGTTGATAGGAACAAACATATATTTAAGCAGAGGAATATCTAAATACAAGGTTATTCTTTGTTCTTATATTAAGCAACTGATTCTGTTGCTATAAACTTGGACATCAATATTATGGATCATAATGTGAAATAGAAATCATCTTTGGTTTCTCAGCATGATTTAAAATATATGTATGACTCACAATCTAGTGGGGTTAAATGTGGCTTTTAATCTAATAAAGCCTTAATCAGAGTTACTTGAAGCATGGATATAATTCTTTAAGTCAGTATCATAAAAGTTTCTTTGTGAGCACACTGTGGAAAAATAACACTATAGTAACAATGAAAGCACACATCTCAACTTTTGTTAACTATACTTTGAAGAAATCTGCTAAAAGAAGTCACTTCAACATGCAAGGTTCAGAGTGGCTCATAATGCAAAACTTGTTTTTTTATGATTGAAACTAGACAATGTTTACATTGTATTTACTGAATGACAAGGCTTCAAAGGATGTATCTTCAAAAACCAAGGTATAGAAGACTATGAAAATGTGTGTTTCAATCTGTCTCCATCATTGCAGATATGCTACTCTAAGAGTATATTGGATGAGACAATAAGAGACCTTGCAATTCAGTTATAATGTTGAGAATCATCTACTATCTCTGTTAATAGATTGTTCTCCACAATATTCAGTCTGATCTCCAAGATGCAGCACAGTGTGTATGGGTTCACATATGGTGGTGATTGAAGTTGTTTCTAGATTTTATTAAAGTAATGTTACTATAAAAATAAATCATACAATTAATATTTATAGTAATATTTTGTTAAAAACAAGTCATATGCTTTCCTAAGGAAAACTAGTTTTCTGAATAGCAAATCTAAGAGTATAACATTCTTTTCCTTTTATTATTAACAGAGTTAATGTTCAAGTTATATACACAAGAAGATGTCTTTCTACAGTTTAAAAGTCTATAGTTTTGTTTCTATGAGTTTTAAGGACCCAAATCACATATTGTCTCCTTAATTTCCTTCATTATATATCACTGAAAGTAGTCTAATCTAAGATTGGTAGAATGTGTGAAATCAAGACTATGACTGAAGTTTTTGAATCCTCTAATGGATTGTTCTTCTATGAGAAGACTTAGTTTGAAATGCTTAAAAAACTGATGTAGACAATGTTTCAAGTAACTATAGAATAAATTACACTTTACTGCTACATTGAGAAAGCATATTGACCTCACTTATTTGAAATATGTGGATTCCTGACTTTGTGAACCAGTCTTTGCAATGTGGCTGGTAGGAAGAAAAGTGGTGAATGAAATGGAAATGATTTTAGTATATTTTCTACTAAATATTCAAGTATATCCAAGTTTAAAAAGGAAAAAAATAGGCAATCCAGTTGCTAAGTGAACCTGTTTTTTATCAGTCTCTTAAGGGCTAATTCCTTCTTATCCTGCTTCCCACATATAGAGGAGACAGATGTACACAATATGCTGGTGTTCAAAACTGGAAGCCAATGGACAACTCATGACCACGCAGTAAGGAAAGAAAAATGAATGCATGGACAAATAAATGTACACAGAATCAATAAGTAGAATTAGTAAGAATCTTCAAGTTGTCATTCTGTAGTTTGTAACTAACAGATTGTAGAGTCTAAGACCAGCAAAGGACATGATTAACAAGGCTTCTATCCCCATTATAAAATACAAGGAACAGCTGCTTGAAGAGAACAGGTTTTAACCAGCTAACTTGCATATTGGTTGGCCAGAGAGCCCTAGATATAAAAATTTCAAGAGATTGTAGTCAACCCAAGATGAGATTTTCAGGGATATAGCTGGCTTTCAGTCACCAGTGCTCCTGAATGTCACCTCAACTTATCCTCCTGTAGCTAATGGGAAGATAGTATTGGTTCACTAAGCTGGAATTCTATGGAGTTCTTTCTTTCTTTGCTTTTGTTTCTATATATGGTATTTACTTATGTACCCCCAGGAAGAACTAACTCAACAAAATGGTGCATTTCTGCTATGATTTTAAAACAATCAGCTGATATCATTAACTAGACAGGAAATCATTTTTTTGGTATGAGCTTTTCATACATTTATAATGTTTTTGATTAGGAAGATTCATGATCCCAATCCAATTGGGAATCAGTACAATTCCCTGGACTTTTCAATGAAGACATTTTACACCTTTAATTCCTACTTTGAGACATTGACTTATACATAGCAGCAATAAATATTTGCATAAACTTGATGTTATTTATAATAATCATATAGTTCATAGTGCTTTGTAATAGTTCAGGTAGAAATATAATCACATTTTGTTCAAAAATATTTTTTTTGTCTACAGTATGATTCTGCCATTATACTCTCTAGACTATTCAGTTTTCTTGTACCTTTTAAACAGTTTTCTTGTATGTGAAAAGTCTTTAGTTGAATTTTGCTACTAAACATTGGTGCACTGTGATTAATTTTTTCATAAACCTTACACAGAAGAACCATCCATATCAGGAATTTGCATGCAGTGTCTAGTGAGATACTCTGACTAGTATGTTCTTCTTACTGTTATTTTCTGTGAGATTCTCCCATTTCTTTTGTAGTAGTATGTCAGTCTCTGTCAAGAACTAATATGATTAGCTGCCACTGCTTTCAGTATGGTTGCCAGTGTCTATGGGCATTTCTATGTTGCTAAGGCTTTATCATTCACATATCATGTTCAAACACTTTATGACTTCATATCCTAGTTATGTGGCTTTTCAGGTTGTGATCCTTACTTGATAAAAGTAAGTACATTTTGTAGAAATTTGAAGATTAGCAGCCCATCCATAGAGTTCAGTTATGTCCTGTTACTATGTAAGCTACTTCAGCACTACCTCTAGTTACCTGGGTAAAACGTTATTCCTGAAACCTTGCAACACCATCATGATGAGCTGAAAACTGTCTAAAATCATCATTAGAATTAATCTTTCATCCATTTAGATGTATTGGTCAGGTTGTATTGTCCACAAGGACATATGCCTAGTTACTAACATGTTTGTAATTTGATACATATAAGAAAAAGCTCAAGAATTTAGATCCCAAAACCCTGAGAGAAAATGAAACAGGAAATGTAGCCATAATCCTCTCTTTCAAGTCTAACAACAGATCACTCCTTGAAAATGGTGATGGTGACATGCTGTTTCTACTATTTTGATTCTGTTTATGAGGTGGTAGTGTTTATTTAAAAATCAATCACAAAAAAATAAAAACAGTAATTTCAGAAATAGAAAGATTTCTATAAGGGTGAATTAGAGGCAATGTGTTTTTAAAATATACTAGATATGTTCTAAATTTTCTATTTTTGATAGATGAGAAATTTGAAGGGTGAAAGAATATTACTGATTTACACAGCATAAATGTGTATATCATACAGACAGAAATTCTTCCACTATCCCAATGAATATAAATACTTCACATAAAATACATATCAAAGCTTATAAATCTATAACTTTTTCATTCTCTACAATATTTCTCAAATCTTAAACAAATTTTGATATTTCATGATGTATATATACACACAGATATATATGTATATATATATGTAAAAATACACACAAGAATCTATGGATGTGCACAGTTGAATTTAGTGCAGTAACTAAAACTTCACATCACTTGTCTTAAGTTCTTGTCCAGTTCTTCATTGCTGATATTGTACATGCTAAAAAAGAATTTATAATAATTGCTTATCTATCTGGATATTATTAACTATCTTCATATTCAACATTTTAAAATGACTCATATTTCCACTTACACACAGCAACTAACTTTTAAAAAATACATTGTGTGATTATTTTCTCTTTATATACCATCTGGAAAGGGGAAATCTCTGTGCCATGGTTATCAAAATATTTTTAAAAAGAAATTAAAAACAAACACATATGAAAAATTCTTTCTGTTAAGGTATGAAAAATAATTTGTTCTTAGTTAATATTGAATGATTTATTATGTAAATGTAATATTGGTTAATATAAAATAAACTGCTAAGTAAAGAAAAATAATTGGATGAAAGAAAAATTATTTTAAAATTACTATTATTAAAAATAGAATTTTGTCTCTATAGTTCACTTAGATATATGACTAAGATTATAGTTATTACATGAGAAAAATAATCAAAGCAGTCATTGAGCATCACAGAATATAATATAAACACTATTCTATAACAGACATGGATTTGTAGAAATTTACTTTATAATAAATCACTCTCAAGGACCTATAGCAAAAGTTACCAAATGACATCAATTATTAGTGTTACCTTGAGATTCAATGAACAGTTCAGTGATATATGTTTCTCCACTCTTAAGTGTTAACAGTAAAAATGTCACATTTTAAAAATTTGTTGTTCAAAATATCTTTAGTTGAGTCTCAAAACTGAACTTTTGGTTCTATGCCTGGCAGATAAGTACTTTCACATTTCCAGTTCCAAACTCTGCTCAATATTGTTAGCTGAATGGAATTTTTAAATAAATTAAGTATAGGCTATTAGATATGATTTGTATTTTGAGTGACAAATTTTCTTTTAGATCTCTCTTATTCTGCATTTTTAAGAAATTCACTTCTCTCAATAATGCTGTATTTTTAAGTAACATATTTTGATATTAACATAAATGCACATAAAACAGAAAAATATGAAGTTGTAAATTTTGTGTTGTATAAGATCATTAGAAATTATGTGTAGGGGCTGGAAAGATGGCTCAGAGGTTCAGAGCACTGACTGTTGTTCCAGAGGTCCTGAGTTCGGTTCCCAGCAACCACATGGTGGCTCATAACCATCTGTGTTTACATCTGGTACCTTCTTCTGTATACTGTATACATAATAAATAAATAAATCGTTAAAAAATTATGTGTAAAAATAAGATTAATATCATTGAATCTTTTTTATACCTAATAAATCAATATGTTGAATTCATTTTTTAAAAAATAGTTATTAAGGAATAATCATGAAAAAGAACTATCTTTGATGAAACTAAGTTTTTCTTCTAAATTTCTTGATACTGCCTAAGAAAATAGTACTTTAAAATTCTTCTCATTTAGCCTGGATATTTTCTGTGTGTTGTTTTTAAACCACAGTCTAATATTACTTGAAATAATTATTTTTACTTGTAATATAAATCCAAATCCAGCCAGGCAATTGTGGAATACACCTTTAATTCCAGCACACAGGAGGCAGAAGTAGGGGTTCTCTGTTAGTTGAAGGCCAGTATGGTCCAGGCTACATTTATAAACCCTGTCTCAGAAAAGAACAATGCAAATAGAGCAAAACAAAACAGAACAAGAACAACAGAAAAACCCCAAACTGTTTATATTCAAAAGAGTGACAGGGAGCTTCTCTAAAGCTGTAACTTATTTAAGGCTCTCCATCCAGCAGAGACCATCGAAATAACTGGTCCAGAGCATCTTGTTAGCATCAGACACCATCTAGGCAATCTGTCAAGCTTCTTTAGCCTGCCTGTCAGATATCTAGTGGACTCCATCTGGCCAACTTATTTTCTCTCCCAATTTGCTTTCAGTATCACAATTTCTTTAAGTCCCTATGGTTCTGTGGAGAGATATTTTTGTTTCTAGAACTTATCTAACAGCATGATGAATGCACAAACCCAAATCTGAAAGAATGTCACTGCAGCATGAAAATAATAATAAAAAACCCACTCACTGTTTTTAATGTAGTCTTTAAAAATGATGTAATGGAATTTATTCAGAGATTCTAATTTCCTCCAATCTACTTTTTCAACGAAGTTGGACATATAGAGGCAATTAGTTTCTAAATTCATTTTAAAGGTAGACTTGAAGTGAAGTTAGACTGACAGATAACAGAATTGAAAGATAAGTAGGTCACACCTCTTTGTTTTCTGCACCCACCATGGTCATGAAGCACTAGGTGACAAGAGAAATCTTAAAGTGTTTCTGAAGAACATAATTGTTAGAGAACATACATTCTCTAAATTATTGAATATCTTCTTCAAATTCTACATTATTTTCAAATTTCCTTATAGATTCTAATATTAGACATGTTAGAAATGCTTTTATAAATTATTTTTCAACATACCCATTATTTGAACCTTTAAATCATGGCATAACTATGATTTTAATGTAAAATATTTGGCCTTATATTAATATTCAGTTACCAAAAAACAAAATCTATCTTATCATCATTAAGGATCTTTTTCAGTTTCTGTGAAAATAGTTCCTTTTTAATTGTTTATTTCATTAAAAACAGTCTTGTTTGTATTACACAATTAGCAATAAACATCATTTTTGAGAATGCAAGTGCAATATCCAGTCCATGAACAGAAGTAAATGAATGCGTATGAGTCCTCTCCAGGGCAATCTATAAATCCAAAAGTTATAATACTAGATAAAAGGGATAAATGTTACAGACACTTGTGATTATTTTTTCATCCCCTCATTATTAATCAGTTGACATTGTTTCCTGCCAAACTTACTTACTATTTCTAATGTATTTTTGTTGATTCTTTTTCCAAATCTGATTAAAATGTCTCACAATGCCAAGTCATTTAAATAGATAACTATACCCTTCATCATCCTAAAAGTATAGGCCCAACAAAATACAAAACATGCCAATGTCTTATCTCAGTCTGCAGAGATATTAAAAATAATCTTTCAATTAGTAACTTAGGTAGAATGAAACTTATCGTTCACAGTTCTGAACGTTGGAAGCTCAAGTTGATTAGGCTAGCAGACTCAGCTTATTAAGTTCTAGTTTTTTATTCTACAGCAATTGTCTCTATTTGTGTTCTCTACAGGCAAAAGAGACAGCATGTTCACTGTACCTATGTTATAAGAGCACTAACTCTTTATATAAAGGCAAATTCCCATGCATTAAGCAACTTCCAAATCTCCTACTTCTTAATATCATTGTGGCAAGAATTACGTTTCAACATTGATATATGTCAGAAATCACAAATAATCTGTACGCTTAGCAACCATAAAGAAATAATTCCCCAACAAAGAATGCTTTGCCAAAGAAGAGTATTAACACTTAATTAGATTATTAGACTCAAATAGAATTCCACTAATCTGAGAAATAGCAAGGCAGATTACTTTTGTAACTGAGAACTTTTATTCACTCTCATGAGAACCAGAAAGGGAAGATACTTCTTTAATGTCTAGAAAGTTGTAAAAAATAAAACAATACAGCCACAGTCAGCACTTTAGGAACATAAGTATAATACTAATGATTTGTGGGAAGTGTCACTAGGTTTTACTTGCAGCAATGTATTTGTCACATATACACCTGAAATGTCATTGCAAGTTATAACAACACTCAAGTCGGCAGTAATCGCAGAGAAATCCAAAGCAAAAATTCTGGTAGACAGTCATATTTTACAGGAATGTTCCATTTTTATTGACATTATAACAATGTCCATAAAGCTCTTGACAGCAAAATGTAGGCAGTCTTTCATATCATATTTCAATCCACATAATAACCTTTCATAAGACATACCTTCATAGGTTGAATGTAAACATAAAACTTACATCATAAGACTTGTCAGAGAGAAGTAGTATCTATTTAACCAAAACCACAGAATGATGCCTACGTTGACCTGTTTCTTACTGATCTATGTCCATTTTCAGTTTACTAAACAATAAAATAATATAATCAAAATAATAGTAGATCACTCATGGAACTTACCTTCTTGGACAGCTTGAAAAGGGTTGTTGCCATCAACAAATGTCACTGAAAAGGTAATTTTCTCAGTCTGTAAGATTTCCTCATTTTGATTGAGGTCACCAACTGCTGTGCGGAATACCTCGTCATCTTTTTTAGCAGATTCATCAAAAATTGCTCCTAGAAAGAAATGAGTGTTTCTATTAAACAATAATGTAAACATTGTCTTGAAGTCTGGAAATATGTCTAACACACATTTACTTGAAAACTGTACACTTTCACTCATAGACTTCACTATATTTATCACAGGAACACACTACCCTGGATACAGGGCTCTCACTAGACATGGATGCATTCTTTCTTCTTTCAAGTGTAGATGAGGAATGGTACTTTAAAATGCTATTGCAGGAAGAGAATCCTGTAGACAACTTTATGTGCTTGTTTCTGTTTGATTCTAATTCTACATTATAAAAGTAGGTATACATTTTAAACTGGACTAGTGAGTCACTATAAATGGTTGACTAATAAAAAAAATAAAAAGATTGATTCAGTTTAAGTAAAGTGATGAATAAATGACTACAGATTTAACTAGATATTGTCAAAAGTTTTTTTTGTTCTTATTTGTGACTGCCAAAAGAAACTGTTTAGATAAAAAAGACTATCTCATTATATGCTTAAATATATACAATTTTTGTATGAAGACTTATACAGACTATGTGAATACATAAATTTAACACATATTTTATATATACAAAGAGGTAAATAAATGCAAATATTTTACTTGTTCAGTTGTGATTATTTTGTATAACTGGTATTCAGTCCTTGTGCCTTCCAGTGAATAAAAAGACAAAGTGTTGAAAAATATTGTTCAGTGTGTGAATCAATATTCTAATAAAGTATAATGATGTCAGGTACAGCAAGTGTGACAGGTCAATGCTACCCATTGTAGCTGAGAAGCCTTCCTGTTAAAATATGATCTCTACAGAGCGCCTAACATGCATCTAGCTGACTTTTCTGACAGATCTTTTGTCCTTACATGGATTACACTAATATTGTGACCTGGTTTCTGTAACTCTTGTCTTTCATTTCCTGTCTACACTGAATATCTCTCCACTGCTGAGCATATGAGAATGACAGTGATTAATTGACATTCAAATCACATATATCTTAATTATGTCATTATATATTTATTGAGTAAATACTAATATTTTATGAATGTAACAAAGTAAAGCAGACTATAATATTTACCATTTTGTTATTCCTGAAACTTAGAGTTATATTTTTAGATGAATATTTTATTTCAATATTTAGGAACTATTAGGTGAGGTGTATACTTCTGATTTAAATTTTTATATGAACAACTCACTTTACTATGTGAGAGTACTCCGCAATATATTTTAATGAGTACACTAAAATATTAAATATAATTCTATCATATTGTAACATTGTATTATACATTCATCAATGTTAGAAAGTTTGATATCAATTCCTTCTAATTTGTGCTGAAATGACAAGTCTACTTCTTTAATGAACTTTATTGAACAATGTTTTAATTTATTTTACATACTACCCACGGATTGCCCTCTCATTTCTCCTGCTCCATCCCCTAGGCTTCACCCACTCCAGCTTCACCCACCATCCCTTCCACCAAAAGGGTAAGGCCTCCAATGGGGGTTATCAAAGCCTGTGACCATATGATATAATTATCTGGTCTGTTTACATATTTGTTAATACATATGTCAGCTTTTTGATGAGATCCAAACGTATCTATGCAAAGAATATTCATTAATCAACCTCATGTTATAATTGATGGGCATCTTTGAGTATCAGTCAGTTAGATATTTTCATCAGAGGCTTTTGCCTAATAATACTCTTACATATGAAATCTGCCATTATAAATTGTAAAACCATGCAGAATTGCCATTCGATTAGTCACTTAGGTGCTTAATTAAAAGGCACAGAAATGAAAAATATAAGTGATATAGTTCTTCTTCCTGAAAACAAGACAGTTTAGGCTACATTTCAAAGCCCCATTATTTATTTACTGTTTTTCATCATCTATAGCCCTTTTCTTAAACTTCACTTTTCACCAAAAGAAGACATGAAACATTTTGAAGGAAAGCAGGGAGTAAGGAAAAGCCCATGTGTGGTTTTCCTGAAGAGCATCAAGACACAAGGGCCCTAAGTTTTCTGAAGGCAGCTGCGGTGTCCACATTTACATTACTGCACACATTTTAGGACATGATACAACATCTCATTCCATACATTTGCCTCTGAACTCTTTACCAGGATACAACAGGTATAGAGTATTGAGAACAGCTCCTGTTTCCTTCTTAAGAGATTGTACTGTAATGTCTTTAGAGTGAGCTCTGGAACAGCCTTAAGGCAAAAAGCAGAATAAGATGTATCAGTATGTGGAGCCTCAAGGAGACAATTCAGACTGTGTTTCTTTACATGGACTGGAACTTTGGAGTCCATTTCCCCCAGAGGAACACCTAACCCATTCTTGATTTTAGAATGAGAAAATCTGACTTTCCTGGGGTAGATACTGAGCTGATCCACCTTGGGACCTCTCACCCTTTCTGAAGAGGAGATGGGGGGTGGGGAGAAGAGATACTGACCAGGAGGGGTTGAGAGGGAAAAGGGAGGTGGAACAAGGGGATACATGAATAAAAATACTTTTAAAATATAAATATTTTTTAAAAATGTATCAACATTGACTGTTTCTTGAAAAGTTACAGACACTCACATATGCACCCACACATGCATGCAACACACACCCTACACACACAAATGCCTACACACAACCTATTATATATATCTATATGTACTTATTTCCCTTAACAAAGCAATATAACAGCATGAGATTAGTGTCACACAGTTACTCCTTTGCCTAAGAGTGTCTGTAATTTGAAGTTGGAAGTAGAAAGAGACAGATTCTTTTTGTTGGTGTTTGTAAGGTACAGTCCTGCAAAATGATTCAAAATCACACAATCTTTTAATTCTAAGGGTATGCTATGTGAATACTACTCACACTGTCTGCCTGCAAACTTTATGAACCCTTAAACCTATAGATGACATTAATCAATACTGGAATGATGTGCAATTATTTAAGCATTTCAAAACAAGAACAAACAACTACATATACTTATATGATGTTTGAATACCATATATTCCAAAAAAGGGTGTTAAACATTTAAGGTAATAGAAGCCTTTAGAGAAAAGCATGTTATTTCTGATAGAATACAACAGAAACAGAATATTATCCTTATATAATGAGCTACTTCATGATACTATTATTGCAATGGAAGAAGAAATAGTTTTATTATTTTTTATTATTTTATTATTTTACAAGCATTTTCTTTTAATTTTTTGAGATTATAATTACTATATGTCTTCCTTTCTATTCCTCTCCTTAAACCTCTAATACATTCTTCCTTACTCTATCTCAAATTCATAGGGTTTTGATTATCACAGTCATATATGTACATGCAGATAGATTGCTAAATATAATGTCAGTCTGTATAATGTTATAGTGTGTATGTTTTTAAGGCTGACCATTTGATATTTGTTAAATAAATGAGATGATTATTTACCTGTACCCATACAAAAACAAGCATTACATATATAAATAATAATTTTAATATACGTAGGCATAAAGTAACACTTTAAAATCAATTTTAATTACATCAAAAAGCAAAATTCATTACTTTTCCTTATCTAACCATTCACATGAGTTCTAAACAGTCAAAGAAAACCCAAAACCAGTTGTTTGGAAGAAATGTTTGGAGAATATCAGATTCTTAACAGAAAATTTCATCCTGAAGTCTAGAGATGTATAGTTATGTTTTCCAAAAATTTGTAATGCATCAAATAATAGCATCCACAGCAGTTACCATCCATTAGTAGTAACTACAGTATAAAGCAGGCCACAACAGTTATTTCAAGTTGTTTGAGTGATAATCCATTGGGGATAAATGGTGCTCACATTTTCTGTTCTCACAGTCCAAGAGAATGAAATCTGCTGCTGAATTCACAGTATTAGCTTCTGACTAAACCTCCTAAAAATTACATATGTCTCGTGTTCTGGTGTATACACAAGCAGAAATTATAAGATAGCACTGTTCTCAAGGTAACTAAATAACATTTTTGTATATAAAAAATATAAAACATTCTAATCTTATTTTTGTTTGATAAGTCTAATTTATTATACATTTTTAAATAATGTATTTTTAAATAATTTGAGTAGATGAAATAGTATCACAACAAATTTTTATAAGAAAATATTATATTGTGCTATATTAAAAAACACAGTATTTCAGTAAAAATATTTGAATATGTATTCTCCTCAAACATTATGCTTATGTCTATTGGTAGATGATTATCTAATATGAAGCATTCTCAACTTTTCAATAAATCTTTTTCCATTTATTTTGCATTATGCCTAAGTGAATTCTGATTTTGGTGGGATGTAGTAATAGGTGGATACACTAAATATACATTGTGCAAATGTATGAAATAAGCAGAAAAAGGTTGGTCTTGCCACACATTAGTGGACTTTAAACAAACAAGCCAAGCATGTCTAAGATGCAAACCACAACCACTGAACAGCTTGGGATCTGAAGCACCTTGGACTGGCACCTTGGAGCCCATTACTTCCACTGGAACACCAAATGCAGTCTTAATGTTGGTATGAGGAAAGTGGATCTGTCTGGAGTGGATGCTGAACTAAGCCACATTGGGACTGTGGGACCTCCTGCCCTTGCTGGGGAGGAGACAAAGAGGTAGGGAAAAGAGAGAGTGACTAGGAGGAGCAGGAGGGGGAAGGGACTTTGAACAAGGGAATACATGGATAAAAAATTGAGACTATATTCAAAAATTTAAAAAAAATCTTTAACCAAGAAGTATTAACATTATCAATGTAAATCATTTAGGTATTTTGAATCATCTCAAACTTTTTTTTTTTAAACTTTATTTCTTTATTTGCCTTGGTGTTTGCCTGGAACTGGAACTACAGACAGTTGTTAGCTGCCATGTGGGTGCTAGGAATCGAACCCGGGTCCTCTGGAAGAGCAGACGGTGCTCTTAACCGCTGAGCCATCTCTCCAGCCCCCATTTAGGTATTTTGAAAGAGAAGCTACCTAAAAATCCTCAATTTCTTATCTACGAAAAAAAGCAAAAAGAAATGCAACAGACGAGCTCTCATAGCTTCCAGTTTCACTCCCGGGACCAAGTGCTGTCTGCAGAGTCCCAGGGCACTCTGGAGCAGGGGCGGATAAAATCTGCAGGTCACCATACCCACAGCTCCTGCTGAGGGAAGTTGCATGGCTACCCACTGCCACCTCGAACTGAGCAAGCAAACATCTGCAGGGGTCTCTGAAGGACAGACTCAGACCCCACCCACAGGTGAGGAGGGGTCACCAGGCCCAAGCGCCTATATCCCAGCCTGGGAGGGAGAGTTCAGCTCCCATAGCTTCTGGTTCCGCTCTCGGGACCAAGTGCTGCCTGCAGAGTCCCAGGGCACTCTGGAGCAGGGGCAGATAAAATCTGCAGGTCATCATACCCGCAGCTCCTGCTGAGGGAAGTTGCACGGCTACCCACCATCACCTCAAACTGAGCAAGCCAACATCTGCAGAGGTCTCTGAAGGACAGACTCAGACCCTGACCAGAGAGGTGACAAGAGGCACACAAAAGCGAGTGCCACAACTGACCAGGAACCATCTAATCGTGAACCACTGAAGCCATGGGCAAACGTCAGTGCAAAAAATTACATAATAATACAAAGGACAACATGGTAACTACAGAAGAGAGTGGCGATCTTACAAGTACAAGAAATGAACTGAGCAATGAAGAGGAAACAGAAGGAAGTAACACCAAAAATTCCTTTTTGATGATCATAGAAGCTCTAAAAGAAGATATGAAAAAAAGCCTTAAAGAAATAGAAGAAAATACAAACAAAAAATTGGAAGAGATGAACAATGTGTGAAAGAAACATGGCAGGAAATAAAAGCTGAAATGGAAGCAATAAAAAAGGCACAAAATGAGGCAAAGATGGAAATAGAAAACCTGAAGAAAAAAGCTGGAACCACAGATACAAGCATAACAAACAGAGTTCAAGAGATGGAAGATAGAATCTCTGAAGTGGAAGACTCAGTAGCTCAAATAGATATATCAGTCAAAGAAAATAGTAAAACTAAAA
>PVIH01003879.1:0-45938 GCA_004025045.1 Sigmodon hispidus
ACTATGTTCATAGCAGCATTATTTGTAATAGCAAGAACCTGGAAACAACCTAGATGTCCCTCAACTGAAGAATGGATTAACAAACTGTGGTACATCTACACAATGGAATACTACTCAGCAGTAAGAAAAAATGATATCCTAAAATTCACAAGCAAATGGATGGATTTGGAGAATATCCTCCTGAGCGAAGTATCACAAAATCATAAGCATGACTTATCAAGGGTGTTAATGCAAAATAACATTGCTACACATATATTTACTTTGTGTTCAGCTTTCCCTCTTAATTTTTTTTTCTATCCCTGTACATCCCTATTCAAGGTCCCTTCCCCCTTCCTACGACATCAGGTTATTTTCCTTCTCCTCAACTCCCCATCCCCTCCCTGGGCAGGGAGCAGACAGTCCTATGGTCCCACTGACCCAATAATGCTTGGATCAGTCTCCACTCCTGGCCAAATCCAGTTTTGTCCCCCCTCCCTCAAGAGTGAGTTAGGTGTTCCCATAGTTGTAATTGAGTCCGAAGTGTCAGTCCAGGGTGTTTCTGATTCTAAGATGTTCAGTGGTTGTGGTTTGCAGCTTGGGCATGCTTGGCTTTTTTTCTTGTTTGTTTGTTTAGAGACCACTAATGAGTGAGTACATCCCCTGCTTATCTTTCTGAGATTGTGATACCTCGCTCAGGAGGACTCAATCACTACTTCTTCACTGTGCAGGGGACTGAATTTCAAGTCTACAATCTTTCTCTGTTTGACCAATTGGAGGCAGGGTGGTGGCCGTGCAAACTCCCTCAGCAGCAGCTGGGGGGACTGTGACAGGCAGAGTTCATCTCCACCTGCTCCAGAGTGTGCTGGGACAAGCTCTGCAGACAGCACCCGGTCCTGGAACCTGAACTGGAACCGACAGGGTTCAAGTCTCCTCTCCCTGGCAGTGACCTCTCCTCACCTCTGAGTGGGGGTCTGAGTCTGTCCTTCAGGGTCCCCAGTCCTTATCTGATCGCTCAGTTGGTGGTGGATAGCTGTTGGAATTCCCTCAGCAGCAGCTTGGGGGACTGTGACAGGCAGAGTTTATCTCTGCCTGCTCCATAGTGTGCTGGGACAAGCTCTGCAGACAGCACCTGGTCCCCTCTTCATAATTCTTGCTAATTTTTATGTTGTACTTTTAAGAGAGAATTGTCAAATATTCAGGATCTTTTCCCTTTGAAGCCATAATAGTTTTAACTAGCCATAATAGTTTTAACTAGCAAAAATATATTGATGATTAATTAATATCTCTCTTTCACCTTCTTTATTTTTCTGGTTTTTGACCACAACTTACTATTATAGTAAAATTTTCTCTGAGTCTATATTCTCAATCTTCTATTATAAATTCAGAAGAAATTTTGCTTGGAAGTTTGTTTATTGCATCATAGCTTTCTAAAGTATCAAAATCTTTAATCTTAAGTGATAACTTACTAGCAGTTATGACGAGAACATTAATATAGATAAGCACACACATCAGTCATTCTTTAGTCACTGTGGCTCAAGGAAACTTGACTGCAACCATAAGTGAGGCCAACAATTACCCTGTAAGAGGCTTGACAGAAGATTGTGGGACATCATAAAAATATCTCAGAGGAATCATTTTCCATCTTCGCTACCAAGCATCTTCTAGCTGTACTGTGGGATACATACCTAGACATTGAATTTACCATGCAGGTCACATGGACTCTGCCCAGTAAAGTCTTATTGATGAGTGAGGTTTAATGAAGTTCCTTTGCTATGAATGTCATGCATAGAGTGACAGGTGATTCACATCATGTGTAACTGAAGATATTCAAGTTACATAGCTGAGAAAATTTGAGGAAAAAAATGACCTAGTACGACACCTCTTAAAGTAAATTCTAATGAGAGAAACAAAGACTCCATAGAAGTGGCATCCTTTGCTATGGGCTCGTCCAGAGATTGGAACTTCAGCAGTTGTTTATTCTGCTTTCCTTTTGTGGTCTGATTCACTGATGTGAGATGAATTCATGACTGTCTTTGAAGGTCCCCATGATTGTCTTTCGAAGTCTCCAACCTCTCCTTATCATCATTATCTTTGCTGTTCTACCATGCTTAGTAAGCACTACTCAACATGAAACCAACCTGATTTTGTCTAACATTAATTCTTATGGGGAAAAAGGAGCAGAAATAATTTTTAACTTGATAAACTACTCTTTCCTTAATTTACCTTCTCTTGTGAGAGATTATAAAGACTTAAATGGATAATAATGTGGCATAGGAAACAATAGTCCAGTTTTCTTAAGTTTGATATCCAAAAGAATATACAAAGATGTATATATGGAGCATATGAAGCATATCATTTAATTATGAATGACTATACATTTATTACATCCATATCCTTTAACATAAAAGTTCCAAAGAATGCATAAATATATTAAGTTTCAATTTTAATCTGAACAAGAGGTATCAATATTTGCATTCTAAAATTCTGATGAACTCAGAAACCTACCAATCACTAGAAAGAGATCAATGAACCCAGAGGGAGAACAGCTAAATAATTGTCTCTCTGAAACCTTCCTTCCTTTCTGTAAAGTCAACCAGGGATCCATGAACTTTGAGTACATTGTCAAATGATGTGTGGAAGAGATCCAAGTTCAACAATAAATATCATCAGCAGCTTGTTTTACTCAAGCCTTTGGGGCCAAATGACCTTGATTTGAGTAAACTGGTTTTGTTTAGAAGCTAAGCAACTATTTTCCACGACATTCTTGAACTTATCGTTACTCTGCCTATAAAGTCATGGTTGAATCTTTCCAATTGCTGGTTATAATTCCTATTTGCTTTAATATTAGAAATTTCTTTGTGTAGACAAAATGAATTTTATACACAGCATGCAATCATAACTATTCAATGTCACCCATAAGTATCATGAATTGACCAATGCAATTACAAGTGTGCTTATCTGAGACACAGTCAAGGTAAGTCTTACTAAGCTAATGAAATGATGTGCTGTGGTATTAAGCAATAGACACGTCTCTCCTCTATATTAGCTATGAATGCTCTTTGATCCAAGGAACTATTTGTGTCATTATCATAATATCCATCAACTTGTCAAGATAATAGAGGTCTTGCAGAGTTCAGAGAAGCCTTATATAACTCATACAAGTTGCAAGAAAATATAACATAGATTTTATTAACTGCACATAGCTATATGGAGAACAGTCAAAAATTTTAGAAAGGATAGTTTAAACTCAGCTTGGGGAGAGGAGAGACGCTCATGCATTGAACTGTGGTGGTTGGAAGGGTGAGTAAATTGCATAAGGACAAGTTTGAGACACACGCTTGAGAGAAAACAGTTGACGATGAACTGCAGGATGATAAAGAATGAGAGCAGAGGGCTCCCCAGCCTGCTTTCAGCAAACCTCACATCTAGATTTGCTACAGCAAGACAGATAGAGGCTTCAATGGGGAAAGTTACTTATCGTCCTTGACACAAGTCCACCAGACTTGCTTAGCAATCAGACAAGGCTTATAATTGCTTCTCCAAACCTTTCTGGTTTGCCACAATTTTTAGCCTTCTGCAGCACACTGATTTCTGACCATTCTATAAATGCCCCATTAAATTAACCTTGGATGGCTAATAGCACCGTGTTCACTCACATCCAATGAAGCAATGAGTTAATGAAACATCCCACTGAAAGCAAGTTGCATTCTTCTTTTAAATTATGTTTTAGCTTGTAGAGGATATCAAGATGTTGAAGTGTGACCCTTGTCTTGTCATATGTACATTTAGTTAACAGATATTCACCGAGGACCCACCATATACCAGACTAGGGCCCTGTTCTTAAGGCTTTACAGTGCACTTGGGGGATATAGGAGTTGCATATAAACTAAAAATTATCTGGAGTGAGTTGTTAAGGATGTACCAAACATGCTAATAGGAAGGCGCTATGGTGGTAAGGCTGGTTACTTTAGCTAAAGCAAGAAAAGAAGAAGTGCTCTTTTAGGAGGTGACCTTGACCTATGATTTAGATAAAGATGTACATGGATGTGAACAGATGGCTAACACTGCAGGCAAAGAGCACAATTTGTACAAAGGCCTTAGCATTGGTAAGGATACCAATGCTAAGTTTGCCAAAAGCAAACTATAGAGAAGGAGACTTACTAGTGGCAGAAAAGTGTATATGACTCAACATTGAATCCAAAGCAATCACTTTAGGCCACGGCATTGTAAACAAGCAAACAAATAAGAAGGTGAAATGAATATTTGAGATGGTTTGGGATGAAATGCCGAGCCAGGCACATGTTCCTGAGAGCAGTGACATTTACAACTGGGACAGGAGCTCAAACTTAAACAGCTTTGGGAATCAGCATTGCTCAAGCTGACCTCTTATTCTGCATTTGTGAGAAAGACTTTAATGCCCATAGTGAGGAAACACTATATAGATGCATGGACGCAACCTAAGTGCGGGATGTAAGTGCATGTAAGAGACAGAATCACGGTAGCTCTACTGACCTACAGCATGAGTGACATGCTTAACAGCATTCAGTCTCATTAAAAAGTACTTTTCAACAAAAATGAAGCACATCGTTAAAAAGTACTTTGCAGGGAATGACAGAACACATGTGAAGAAGCAAGCAAAGCCCATGGATCATCAATATGCAATGCTGAGCTAGAGAAAAGGCAGGAAGAGGCTGGAAATGAGGAAGAATCAATAGAATACAGCCTCATAAATGTCAAGAAAGAGGTACATCTTGTATTTCTTAGAACTAAACAAACAACAAATGTTTTGTTGGGCAGCTGCCCAAGTGCCATAATACTAATAAGAGAAAGAGGTCTTATTAGTATATGTTACAGAGTTTGCAGAATCGATAAGTGGTAAGAATGGGCCAAATATGGAGTGGCATGAAGTACAACCATGTGGTCCATGCAGTAAACACACACACTTTTGAACAATAATGACCTGAGGGGATCCAAAGATGGAACTGTTACACTTTCACGCAAAGGTCATTCTGTTAGAAGCTTTTTCCTAAATGTAACCTATCCTTTGTGATGCTGACATCTGTTTCCTTCCAGCCTGATTCTCTTAGATCTCTGTTTAGAAGCCATGCAAAACATATTAATGACACATAGAATATGATTAATGTCTTTTCAAAAACTTTTTAAGAATGTTAAATAGAGATTATGTTGGCCTCTATTTATAAATATTGTTTCCTCTTATAAATATCTTTGTCTCCAATCTTTATCTCGTTTCTCCACTCCCAGAACTTGCCATCCTTTACTCCTTCTGTGAATCCTTTTCCAGCCATCACTATTCATCTTTAAACTGTGCTTACAAAGAATGCAACCTTATGAGCAAATTTAACCTGTGGTTTACTTAGGTATCACATTGGAAGACTGCAGTAGCAGGAATGCAATTACATTCACTGAGCTTGGTCTCTTGTTTCTATTTCCCACCTGTCTCCCTCCAAGGCAGTCTGTTTGTTATGTCATAAAGAGATACATAATCCACAGTGAGTGATTTCATCAGTATACACAATGCCATCTCTCATCACCTCATCATTTCTGATTAAGATCACTCAGTCTAATGTACATTACATCTTGTACCAATAATGCCTTCACGGTGCATCATGCTCCCCATGTCTCTTGTTAGACATTACTGTATTACATACTCAAACAAGAGAAGCATCTCAAATAAAGAGGAAGATTATGCTGAGGTTGAGTAGGTAAAGGCAGAGAGAAAGTTGGAAATACGATGTTTTGCTCATTCTGAGAAATGGTGCTAAATGAGGACATCTAACAACCTAGCTTAAAATCTGTTACTCACCACTAGTGCTCTGTATATGCTTGAAGGCAAAATTAACAATAACAATAATAAATAGTACACACCAATCCTCAATATCTGCTTTTAGAAGCTGTATGTCACCTAACACATATGCCAAGTTTTGGAGTGGTAAGTATTATTTATTTTAAAGATAAAATTAAGACACAGAAGCCAAGTGATTTTGACTGCCACATCTTCAGTACTTTGCGGTGAACTTGAATCTGTTTTTCAATCTCTTTCTAGTCTTGTGCCAATATCTCTGTAGAGCACTTTATAAGCTAATATTGATGGAAAAATCATTCTTATGGATATTACTTCTTCATATAGAGGGGATATGTGGGATGTAGTTACATGTGCTGCTTTATCTGTGAGTCGAGAGACGCCACTAGAGCATTCAAGGAGGGAGAGCATATTAGATGAAAGCCAGGTACTATGCAAGGGCTGCATTGTGTCTTGTATGAGTCTGAAATGTATCCACACAGCGTCTGTCAACAGCACATTTGGAGCATAAACAAGACTCAAGGTGACTGATCAGCCTAAGCAAACAGTGTTTTCAAGCACTTTTAATGCTGCTCCAGCAGCATTCACTTGTATATAAATCATGTGGTAATTTATTCATTAAAATACCCTCTACTTGGCAACATTTTATTAACCTTGGTTTACGTTAATAAGCTGTGTACTTGTGTTTTTAATATATCTCTGTATAATGATCCTGTAACTCTGATTTTCTTCCCACACAGACCAAACTGCTACCAATCCCCACCTTCATTCATTATCTGCTGAAATGGAGTTCACATTAGAGTGTTCAGAGGCTTTGGGAAGCTCAGGCTGTGCACAGCACCTACCCTTACACCTAGAACTGTATCAGAAGCATTTGCAGCAGTTTTGATAAATGTAATAATTTATTCCCATGTGCCTTTGCCATCTACCAAAACACAATCTCTAGAGACAAAAATATCCCTAACAAATAAGAATTTCAGCTTCTAGTTTAAGCTAATGGCTAAACCGTGTCTACTCTACACAAATTCACAACAAGTATTAGAAAATACATCAAGTGACTTGCCAAGTCCCAGAACAGACATCAATGAATGTTCTTATGAAATGCTGCCATTCGTTATTTACAATGCTTGGATAGCCATTTTAATGCCTAGATAATTAGGAAAAACCCTACGGTCATACAGAGAGATATATGTATACTATTCATGTGGCCCCTGGGGACAAGTTGAAGATCTTATCTTCTTATAGGTCTAGCTGACAGAGACACATAATAAACAAGAAAAATTAAAAATAAAAGTGGAAATTGTTTCCAAAGGCCTTGAAAACAAATATCAGATACATGACACTAATATTTTTCTAGCCTATTTGACATCGAAGGCAGATATTGCTAATCAAGCCAAGCACCTTCCCTTTTTACAGCTTAAGGCCTTTTTAAAACAACCACTCTAGGGCACTGGTATCACCTGATCAGCTCTCAAAACCATGAAATGTATTTCCCCTTCCATGGCTATAGTCACTATGTAAACTGAAATGACTTCACATTTTCTATCATAGGCAGAAACGGGAAGGTTTTCATGTGAAGAAGACCTCAGAGTAGAATCATGAAGCTCTTGATGGTTCATACAGTACTGAATTTGCATTTCTGTCTTTAGACGGAAAGATCCAGAAATCAACTTCTCAAATGTTCAGAAGAGACGAGTCACATACATGTCATTTAAATTAAACTAGTTTTGTTGAGGATAACTCAAAGCACCACTTCAAACCTCTGTTCAGTTTACTCCAAACGTGTGCTAAATGAGAAGGCAGCAATATTTGTATGTGTATAGTGTATTTGTGTGTACATGTTAGTAGGTGCTTATGCCAGAGGTTGGCAGTGAGTATATTCCTTCATCATGTTCCATCTCTTATTTTTTTTTTTTTTTGAGATAAAGACTTGTTGATCCCATAGCTCACTGATTTGGCTAGATTGGATGGCCAGTGAGCTCCAAGGATCTGCCCACACTTTATGACCATTTTGTCCCTAGTTGCTGAGACTACATAAATGCATGTAAAGCCATTCCAAGCTTTTTGTAGGGATGCTAGGGCTCTAGCAAACTCAGGTTCTCATGCTTACAGTGGAAGCAATTTATCCACTGAGCCAACTCCCTAGCTCCCAATGTTAGCACAGTCATCTTTAAGAATCCTATGTCAAATGACTTGATTTCTACTGGTAACACTTTACATTGTAGAGATTCAGGATCATGTCTTCAAACAGATATTAACTGTCTGGTAAACATGACAAGGAAGAAATCACAAGAACACTTGGTTTGCTATTGGTTTTCATTAGTTTTAAAACATCATTATAATTTACTTATTTTACTCCTGTGGTCACTTTAAGCTTGTTAGCTTCTACTGTCCAAGTCAGACTGGGTAGAATACCACTTAAGATCATGTCTGGGGTGACATCTGGTTAATTAGGTTGACTTCATCACAGTGACAGGTCTTATGATGAAACAATAAGGTCACAAAGGACAGACTCACCTCATCGTAGATGTTGTCATTCCTGCGGAAGTCCCCTGCCTTCCTGGGAAGAATGTGGACATGTACATGCTGAAATTATAAAAGAAAAAATTATATTTAATTCTTTTTCTATCTTTTGACTTGACAGTGATGCTTTTCTGAAGGCCAATTCCTCTCCACTGGTTCTTGCTGGATTATTTTTCAGAGGAAGATGATGTTCTCCTTCAGAAACTGTGTCTGAAATCTGCTGAAAGTAAAGAAGCACAAACTAAGAGACACAACTTGGTGACATTCCAGAGTTTGAGGAAATGCCAGAGCACATTACAGGATCTGTGGAATTATTCGTCATTGTCAGTCTGGGTTGTAGTTAGCCAGTGCACTGACATGACAGTATGTCCTAAGAGATGGCTGCTGTGACTCTGAAACTGACAGGGGATAAGAACTGGCCAACAGAGAACTGCATAAGTAACCACAGAACTATGAAAGGAGGAAGTAGTGTGGGCCAAATAAAGAATACTGGCTTCAAATGATAATTATATAACTATAAGACAGGCAGTTCTCATTCATTCTTATTTACAATCACTTGTGTTAGTGCCGGGCAGTATTTTATTTAGTACTCCCACAATTCCTTGAAGAAGTGATCTTCATTTTACAGAAGGAGAAACCAATGCTCAGGGCAGTTAGGGCTCCAGCTCCATAGGGTGTGGTAGAGTCATCACAGGAAATGATGTCATATAGCTTTTGTCCTTTTGTTTGTTACCAGCATACACATTAATTCTGTGACCTTAATCTTTTAAAAAATTATAAGATATTAAATTTAGTGTATCCCTCCCTCCTTCCCCGTATGTGTGTGTATGTGTGTGTATATGTGTGTGTATGTGTGTGTATATGTGTGTGTGTGTGTGTGTATGTGTGTATATGTGTGTGTATGTGTGTATGTATGTGTGTGTATATGTGTGTATGTGTATGTATATGTGTGTGTATGTGTGTGTGTATGTGTGTGTATGTGTGTATATGTGTATGTATGTGTGTATATGTGTGTATGTGTGTGTATGTGTGTGTATATGTGTGTGTATGTGTGTGTATGTGTGTGTATATGTGTGTGTATATGTGTGTATGTGTGTGTATATGTGTGTATGTGTGTGTATGTGTGTATGTGTATGTATATGTGTGTGTATGTGTGCATATGTGTGTGTATGTGTGTGTATATGTGTGTGTGTATGTATATGTATGTGTATGTATATGTGTGCGTGTATGTGTGTGTATGTGTATGTATGTGTGTGTATGTGTGTATATGTGTATGTATATGTGTGTGTATATGTGTGTGTATGTATATGTATGTGTATGTATGTGTATATGTGTGCGTGTATATGTGTGTATGTGTGTGTATGTGTGTATGTGTGTGTATATGTGTGTGTATGTGTGTGTATATGTGTGTATGTATATGTATGTGTATGTGTGTGTATATGTGTGCGTGTATGTGTGTGTATGTGTGTGTATGTGTGTGTATGTGTGTGTGTGGTGTCAAAGTCATGTGTGTAGGTCAGAGGACAATTGGCAGCAGGTTCTCTCCTACCTTGCACATTTTTGGGATTGAACACAGGTTGTCAGACTTGACAGCAAGAACCTTTACCTGATGAGCCATATTACTGGCCTTCACTTAATCTTTTGAATCTCTCATTTCACTGGTCTAGTCTACTAAAGCATCTAAGTAATAGAAACAGCAATCTTATTAGTCTGAGATCATGAATCAAGGATCACAGCATATCTGATTCTATATACATTCTTCAAGGTAAAGTGCTATTTGGAAGTTTCACTCCTAACAATGGCATCTGTTGTAGCTCTAAACCTAAACCTTATTCATGCCCTTCAGCTATATTCTGCATTTATTATTAATCACAGAGAATAGCATATGGAAAATTCACATTATAAAAAGACAGACAAAAAATTAAAGCACGCCCCTAATCACTCTCACCATTTGATTACTATGGTTGGGTTAGAACCACGGACCTCCAGAGAACAGAACACAGAATGTCTCTGTGGCTTTGTGTACAAGGAAGAATGATAAGCTATTGTAGGAGAAGCAAGTAGTTAGGGTGTCCAAGCTGAATGAAAGGAAGCAGCCCCTGTGTACACAGTCCCCAAACATGTTTCAGCTAAAATATCCTCCAGTTAATGATGGCAATCTCATACTCTTCAGCAAGGGGCATAGACAAACTATGTGAACATTGAGAGAGGGAAATTAAAACAGACATAAAAAAATAGATTTCAACTACCCAGGAACCATTTTTTTACAACCAGGCAACATGGGCCCAAGAAGAAATTAACCATATACAGTAGCTGAATGGTTCAAATATCAGACCAGAGAAGACAAGGGGAAATGGCTGGGGACAGGGTTAGCGCCCACCCAGGCTTCACTTGCAAATCCTGATATAATTCTTTCTTTTTTTTCTTCTTTCCTTCCTCATCAAGACTCTTTTTATCTTTCTTCCCTGATGTCATTCACCTGTTCCTGGCCCTATTCCTTACATATAAGTCATGTCTTGTACTCAAACTGCCAGAAGACACAGAACATAATAGTAACAGCTTTTAACTGTTAACTACAACTGTTAACTGTAACTACACTACAGTATGCACAAAACAGTTGGACTTCCTATGTACTAGCTGCAACAGTAGGCCTGTGGCTCAGCATCTTCCTCCTTTAGGGGCACTGCAACATTCTCACCTTATGAGCCTAACTTATCAAGTCTGCTTAGGCATGTGGCTGTCATTTGCCTGTAGTGCTTCTTAGCACAACATTCTCAATAAAAGCAGATACAGTTGGAGTGCAGATCAGAGGTTACATTCAATGACTGGATTTTATATTAACAAGAATGAAATTTCAGGAGATCCTTAAATGGGGCACTATTAAAGCATCTCTATCTGTAGAATTTGTTTCTGTTGCTTTGATCAGCAAACAACAATAACTAGTTAGATATTGATAAAATTGGGGGCCTTAAAAGTTACTTTCTAATAATTTCTCAAGTGGAGCTGCTCAAGGGTCCCACTTTGAGCACCACTAAGACTGTCCCTTTTGTTCTTAGGCCTACTCCTGTGACATGCACTGAGGTAACACCTTGTTTGGCCTGCCCTGCTGAGTTATGTGGAGACATCTCTTCATATGCTACCTGGGATTTCAGCACTAATCACCCTTTCTGTCTGTCCTCAAGGCCAAGTTAGTGAGTCTTGGATCTGGGCCTGTCTCTGAGTCTCTTTCTATACCTTCCTTCTTTGGGCTTACTCATCAGAGCTATTTCTATAGACTGCTACTATTCAATCTTGGATGCTACTTTCCATCACTGGCAACCATTTGAAACTTGCCATGATACCAAATACAGTAAACAGCTCACTGTCTAGGTGATTTTTCCCTAAGGGCATGATCTCACCTCCTCTTGATATATGATGTATTGACACAAATTCTTAAGTGACAGCCTAATCATAGGATTCTGACAACCCACTCAGCCTCTCAAGACAGAGAAATCATGACAAAGCCAGCTCAGAGCCTTCTAAGGAAGAAGTAGACCTCAGCCTACAAACACTATAAGTATATAACCCAAGTGATGATAACTTCCTGAGGTCCAGAGAAGGGGGATTTCAAGAAAGACAGAATCATCAATAGTATTCATCATTGTTGAAAGCTTGTATTGGTTTCAGTGATGCTGGAAAGATAACCCCACAAAGTTCCTGAAAAGATGTTCAATGCCATTAGTCATTAGTGAAATGCCAATCAAAACCATGCAGAGGTACCACGTAATATCTAGCAGGCCATCTCTAATCAAAAGATAGACAAGTACAAGGCTGGGTGAGACTGTGAAGATGTAGAAGCCAAAAATACTTTTGTACAGAGTGCAAAAATTATGCAGCTGTATATTTGGAAAAGAGTTTGGCAATTCCTCAAAATGTTAAACATACAGCTACCAAATGACCCAAAATTATATTCCCAGTATATACCCAGGAGAACTGAAACCATATAGGCACAAAACCTTGTAATACATATTTATAGTAATATTATTCACAATCATTAAAAAGTGGAAACAATCCAAAGTGCCTACCAGCCATGAATACTGTAATGACAAGATAACGGAAGATGATTGGGCATAAAAAGAAATAAAGCCACTAAGGAAAGACATTATGCTAAGTGAAAGGACTCAGATACAAATGGCCATACATTACAGGGTTCCATTCATAAAACACACAGAATAGGCAAATTCACAGGGGAAAAAAAATCAGTGTTTCCTGTAGCACAATGAAGAGTGACTACCAATAGAAATTGGGTGTATTTGGGGATGATGGATGATTTCTTTTGTAGTATCATATAGTGGTGAAGTCTTGAAATTTTGGTACGTATTTAAGACCCATTGAAGTTTTCACTTTAACAGTGTGAATGTATGAAATCTAGCTCATTAGAGGTGTTGATGGGATGGGAGGAGGAGGGAGGAAACTGTACTTACATCACCTTTTCTGCTCTGCCCTTCTTCCTGCCTGTACTATTCCTTCCAATTTTTTTTAGCACATGTATCCATCACCTGAGAATAGTCAGTGCTGTCAAACTGTTGTGACTTTTCCTTGTTAGACTGTAACATAACTCAATTGTAGGGAATAAAATAATGGCAGGAAAAAGAATAAAAAGCTATAGGCTAGCTTCCTTTTATAACTGGACTATCTATATCCCTAGTCACATGAGCCTGTGTATGGTGATAGATTGTACATTTAATAAAAATATTCTGGAATATCAGAGAGACTGGGGACAAACTCCAGCCAATTTTCACCTAGCCAACTCCTCAGGCTGAATAGGTATGTCTTATCTCCACAAGTCCTCAGACTGACTAGGCATGCAAGCAAAGAGGGAATTTCTGAATTCTGCATTATATTTCTTTCCTACCAAGCTATTTCAATTTCTGAATCAACTTTCCTAGTGCTAGGATTAAAGGTGGGTGCCACCAATGCCTGTCTTTGTGGCTTTAAACTCCAAGAGATCCAAAGGCTCTCTGCTTGCCAAGTGATAGGGTTAAAGGTCTGTGTCATCATTCCCAGACTTTCATAGTTTGGATCTGAGGGTGGCTCTGTTCTCTGATATTCCAGGTTATTCTTGTTAGATATACCAGCATACTTGTATCAACCCCTCTCTTTAACACTTGCCAAAGAACAATGATAAAAGAAAACTTTGGCTTTAAAGAATAATAAAAAGCATACAGTAGGCCACAGATCTTCTCCAAAGATGCCTAGCTTCTAATCCTGGCCCTACAAATATGGCCAATTATAAGACAGAGGAAGTTCAGGTAGCATATAAATTGAGATTATTTACTAGCTGTCTTAGTTATGGTTTATATTGCTGTAAAGAGATATCATAACCATGGCAGCTCCTATAAAGTAAAAGCATTTAATTGGGTGGCTTGCTTACAGTTCCTGAGGATCAATACATTATCATCATGGTAGGGAGCATGGTAGCATGCAGGCAGATGTGGTGCTTGAGTAGTAGCTGAGAGTCCTGCATCTTGCAGGCAACACAAAGTCAGCTGAGACACTGAGCAGTATTCTAAGGATAGGAAACATCAGTACCCGTCAGCACAGTGACACACTTCCTCCAACAAGGCCACATCCAATCCAACAAAGGCATAGCTCCCTAAGAGGTTATGGAGGACAATTACATTCAAACTACCATACCAGCTGATCTTGAATTTAAAATCTACATTGGGCTACCTGGCAATGCTCAATGTTATTACAAGAGACTATCAAAGTATAAGTCAATAAAAACTCAACTAATAGGGCACTTTTTTCCAGAGTACTTTAACTAGGAGGTTCAAGACTTCATCACTGAATTAATTCATCATAGAGTCATACTTTAATGATATTATTAGAAAGTGATGGAGACCTAGAATATGGGGCCTCCTTGGAAGAAGTAGGTCACTGGAAGTACGCTTTGTCTTATCCCATCCCAGTCTCTGTGCTAATTTCTAGATTCCATAAAGTGAATTGCTCTACAGCTTCATACTCTTCCTCCATTATGTTCTTTCTCACCATGGTCCAGAAACAATGGAATCACATGTCAATAAAATAAAGTCTCTGAAACCATAGGAAGTCAATCATTGCTTCTCTACCTTGCTTTTCTCAGGTATTTAATGATGGAAAACAAAACAAACAAATACAAATAATAGCCAATACAAAACAAAAAAGATGATATGACTTTTTAATCATAAGTTTTATAAGTGCTTTTTAAATTTTATTAGTACAATACTTTACAAAGTCAATATGAGTCTACTGAATGGTAGACTCATATTGGTAAAGAAAATGAGTGTGGTAGTTTGAAAGTAAAGCCCTCCAAAGAGAGTGACACTATTAGTAACTGTGGCTTTGTTGGAGTAGGTGTGTTCTTATTGGATTAAGTATGCCACTATGGAGGGAGCTTTGAGGTCTCTTATATGCTCAAAATACCACTCAGTGTATCAGATCACTTCCTATTGTCTGCGAGTCAAGATATAGAACTCTCAGCTCTTTCTGCAGTACCATGTTTGCCTACATGTTGCTATATCTCACTATTATGATAATGGACTGAACCTCTGAAAATATTAGCTTCTCTAATTAAATGTTTTCCTTTATAAGAGTTGCCATCATCAGCCAGACAGTGGTCATGAATGTCTTTAATCCCAGCACTCAGTTAGCCTGATACAGGTGGATTTGTATGAGTCCGAGGCCAGCCTAGTGTACAGAATGAGTTCCAGGACTTCCAGGCTACACAGTGAAACCATGTCTTAAAAACAAAGTAACAAACAACAACAACAACAACAACAAAACCCCCAAAACAACAACAACAACAACAAAAACAAAACCTCAAAGCAACATCTAAGAAGGGGTTGTCATGATCGTGGTGTATCTTCACAGCAATAGAAACCTTAACTAAAATAGCAAAACACAAATTTTCCATAATAAGACTAAGTAAGGCTTTATGTCTATTGTGATTTTCATGAAATTTTGGAAATTACTAAAAGCTTTCAAATAGCAATGCTATGCTTACTTACATATTAAAGTTGTTCCTATTTGTTGATCATCAAACTAACACATTAAGAGCATGGAAAATATAGAGAAGACAGAAAATTACTCAGGAGAAATCAAGAGTATCCAGTTCTTCTCTTGACAGAGTAATAAACATTTCTTTTCTTTAAAACCATAAGAATATAAATACTTTTATTTGTTTCTATGGCCCTGAAACTCACTTGGAAACAAGGATATATAAATGCAAGTGGCCTGATGGGAAGGTGATCCCTAAATACATCAAATGGGGACTTTGGGACAGCATACACAAAGAACAGCCAGTACAGGAAGAATTATCAAGTTAGGCACTTCTGTGAGTGACCAGTTAGGTCCCACAGGAAGATCTGAAGACAAAGTCTAATTAATTTATACAAGATTGCCATTACTGGGATGGAAGAAGCAGGCAATTTATAGGCTAGTTAAGAACTGTTCATGGTAAAGCATGGATAATCTAACATGTCTATTTCCTTTGCCTTGAGAAAGAAGAGTTATTCCCCACACCCAGCATCATTTCAACAAAAGTCAGGCCAACAAGGATATGCCACAGCCACAGATCTTGGGGTCAAGGTGATGTGGGGTAAAGTGAAGATTCAATTTGTAGTAAGTATTGCATCATATCTAACACCTAAAATCTCATAATCTGCTGCTGGGCTACAGGGTTAAGAGCTTAGTCTTTGTTGTGCAATTTTGTCTCACAAGGAAGACGTGACACCAGGCTCTTTTTTTAGCAGTCTTATTTAGGAACCTGGAATTTTGACTTTTGACTTACTTACTTACTTACTTATGATGGGGACTGACTGACTTACTATATCTTCTCTCCCTCCTCTTGGGGGAAACCCGCCCCGCAGCCTAAACAGCCTCTGGGCAGCCAACCCCAGTACGCCATGTGGGCACTGCCTATAGGTCCAGGTACACAGAAGCAAGCCAGATCCTCAGCTTAGCCATATATGGGATAGCTTGTCACTGAGAGCACTCACCATGTGGAAGGTAGAGGGCGGAAGCAAGCGCCATCTTTAAGGCGCGGATGCAGGCTCTCTACAAGTCTTCTTTCTTTGTGTGACAGATAACAATCTAATAAGAGCCTCATCACTGGGTTTTCAACCTGCCAATCACAAAGGCCTTTTGTTCTCAGAGCAAGATTGGAGTGGCAGAGGAGAACACACATAGGGAGTAAGACCTAAGACAATAGCAGCCTTCATTTGGCCACATCTGACTGAGCTGGAACTGTTAGCTCTTTATGTCTTGGGATTCCATGAAAACAGTAATTGGGGAAAAAAAAACAAACTATTACTGAAGGACCCTGGGTTCTAAGGCTTGAACCAGGCATTCAGTTCAGGTATTCGGCTGAGCACCCCCCATGAGAACAAGGAACTAAAGTCTGTCCCAGGAAACAGAATGATCCAGCCCAGATAGCCATAATCAACTCAGATAGGACATAATGGTCTGGTCGAACCTGTGATTAAAATACCAGAAGTTCCAAGCAGAATAGCGGTGACCAACACCCAGTTGTAAAAGCCCCCTAACCAGCTGGTCTAAAGGCAACCCCATGACTACTGTGAGCAACCTTATGACTTTGAAGTATGACCTTTAAAGTGACCAGTCATATGTTGCCCCAGTTGCTATGGTGATTTTATGGTCTTAGCCTTTAAAAGAGATATGGGATTGCCCCTCGCTTGCTACTCCCTTGCTCCCAAGGCAGGGAGGAAGCCCGTTTGCAGAGGTAATAAACCTCATGCTTATTATATCAACTGGGACTGGAGTCTGGGTTTTTGGGGCCCCCTTTCCCGAGGATAGTACCCTGATTCTGGGGTCTATCATGTGGGGGCTCGTCTGGGATTTTGAGGGTGCCCCTGAACCCCCACTCTGGAACCGGTTGGAGGTAAGAATGAGCTCGAATTGTTCTGTGTCTGTTGTGTCTTTGTCTCTTGTCTGGGCGATTTGGCCAGTGGGGGAGGCAGGCAGACATGCCTTGAGTCTGGGTCCCCCTGGTCCCTTCCCTGGAGGTCTCCTCTAGGGTTGTCTGAAGGAAGGTAGGGGACTTGGTGTCACCCCTTCCGGGGCAATGGAGCCGTTCACGGCCACTCCCATCTGTATCTGTATTTGGGCCAGTCAGGGAGGCAGGCAGATGTGTCTTGAGTCCGGGCCCCCCTGGTCCCCTCCCTGGTGGTCTCCTCTAGGGTTGTCTGAGAGGAAGGTAGGAGTCTTGGTGTCTCCCCTTCCTGGGGAATGGAGCCGTTGGAGTTGCCCACCACGCGGATTGTGTTTCCTTTGTGTTTGTTAATTGTCTCACTGTTTTGTGTTCTGGAGTCTGTCTACAACAGGAAAACTGGGACCAAGAAGCTTCGGTTCTTCCCGAGACCCAGGGGGAACCTGTTGCTGCCTGGGAGCATTCCCATAGCAGCCTTCTGAAAACTGTTCATTGCTCTCTTCATGGTTAACATTGCCCTGTTTGGTTTATCTATGCAGATGTTTTAGCCTATTGATGAATGTGTAAGTGCATGAAAACTGTGGCCACAGAGTGTATGTTTGGACTCGTGTGCATGCATTTTTGTAACTCGGATGTTATCTGCTCATTTGGTGCTGTTTCTGGTCAGAAAGTTCTATTTGCCTTGTTGAGAAGTTTTATTTGTTTCTCAAGAAAGTTATCTATGCTGTTCTGATATGTTTCTAATTTTGTTAAAAGTATAAAGCTGACACAGAATGGTTTAAATATTTTTGCTATCTCTATTCTCAATAGCAGTCAGTCACCACCCACAGCTGCTGTGACTGCACTTATGGTCAGGAATCAGCACTCAGCAGGAGTTCAAATGTTTTTGATATGACAGTGATATAAATTATTAAATAAGGTTGAAATCTGTTATAATTAAAAATCTATACATGAGAAAATTTGAAAGTATATGACATGACTCCATTTTGGATTGTGTTTTTGGTCAGTTACTGACTATAGTTGCTGAGACAAAGTGACTGTTGCTTTGATCATTCAGATCCAGTGGGTTTGTCATCTTTTATAGAGGTTGGTTACAAATTATTAGGTAAGAAAAACAAAAACTCTGCTGCTAGTTTCAGATGCTTCATGCTGGTCGTGTGTTGCTACAGTGTATGCATACTGAAGAGAACCACAAAAAAAAAGGACTGTGAAAGTTTTTATGTTATCCAGAGGATGATAGAGAAGGCAGAGGATTGGGATAATAAAGGGACAGGAAAAAGAATGTCTGAAGCAAAGATGCCTAAAGAATTAGGGAGACCGACTGAAGGTATATATAAAATGCTGTAAAACGTGTATAGAATGTTATAGAAGGTCAGAGGTGATGTGGATTTTGTTTGCTGTGCTTTCTCATACCTGCAGATACTGAATTTTAAAAAGAAACTGTAAGATATTAGGCTAATTCGATTTGGTTTTTCTTCATTTTGGGATTAGCTGATGATTCTTCACTGCAAAATGTTTATAACATATGTATGGATATATGGACATATATGTGACTTAGAGTTAACTATGTGTGGATGAAAGCTAGCTTTAAATCTGTATGTAGTATGTATGTATGTATGTATGTATGTATGTATGTATGTATGTAACTTGGTTCCAACTGTGTATGTGTGAATATAACTACAATTGTCAAAATGCTGAAATAAGTTTACTTTTATTAATCATCATACACTATTAATATTTATGTGAGCATATAGCCTCCATGCTGAGTGTAAAATATATTCTATGTGCTAGAAATTTTTTAACTTATCTGAAAACAAGTTTTTAAGTATGTAATCAAGGTTGCAAAAACAGCTTATCTTGCCAGACAAAGATCTTAAATCTAAGTTCAGCACATAGTTTTGAGAACAAACCTTTTTAGGATTTAGAGTGATAATAAAGACATCCATGAAATATCTGTGAAGTGTACTAATGAAAACAATGAAAGCTAATTCAAGGCTATTAAGAAACACAAGCATTCATTCTTGTAAGTACTGTGATTAATTATAGAGTTGAGATTTAGTCTTTTGTATAAGTTTCAGGGTTAAGCTTACAACAAGTAACTAGAAACAAAGTTTTTCTATGCAGAGAGATATACCTGGGCAGCCCTCATATTTCAGAGATCTGCAGAATATGGCATTTAAAATGTTTATTTCTCAAACAGAGACTCCCAGATCCTAACAGTGACCCAAGGTCTCCAAAGAAGATTATGAGACACCAGGATCTTCGTCTGGATTATAGCAGTGCTAACCTGGCAAGATACCATAGCACAATGCCTGCCTGCTGCCATGAACCTGGCCTAGATCGTAGGACATTAGAGAATTGATTGAACCCTTTTGCCTAGACAAAGTAAGGTCAGTCTTCTCCCATATGTCCCTCTACTGTGGGAGAAAATCTCCCACCTTTAAGGCCTGGCAGCTGAAGACTGATCCTGTTTGGATACTTCCGCCTCCAGCTAGATGGAGAACCTGGGTATGGCTAAGTAGGTATGGACTGGTCTCTGTTGTTTTTAGTAGATTAAGAAGCTGCTCATTCTGCACTTAGGTATAATTTATCCTTCTCAGATCTCTGTAAGTATCAGTGGCTGTGCTAGTTATAACTTTGTCAGCTTGGTAAAATTAGATAGTCACATCCTTCTACAAGGTGATAGCTAGTTTTCAAGCTCATTTTATAATGCCTGATTGGGAATACTAATATAACTAAAATTCTTATGTCTTTTTGCAATTTGTATGAGCTTAAGAGACTCATAGAATTTTGATCTACCTCACAGAGGCCAAAAAGATTTCAGATAAGTACTGCCTAAGCTTTTCCCACCTGTCTGTCCCTAAAGATGCTTCTGGTTTGGGGACTTCTGCCCTTCCCAAATTACTAAGACTGGGCCCAAGATTTAAATTCTAATCTTTTGTTCTCAGTTTTAACATATCTCAACAGATTTCCACTTGATTAGGAGCTGTGGACTTGCTGGAAGCCTGTGAACCAGTTCTACAGATTTGGGCTGTTTCCTGTCTCTCGGCTACTGGATCAGACTGCTACGTGCTCCTGACAGAAGCCCTGGAGCTTAGTTCCTTTACTAGCTTTTCAACCTTTTGGGGCCCTAAGAACAATGCCCCAATGTCAGCTTGAAACAGTAATAAAGAGAACCTACTACGCCCCGTTAACCCCAAACCCCTAAAAGGTTGAAATGCTAAGTTAAAAGGAAACCTGGCATAGGAGACAAATCTTTTTGTGAAGGCCAAAGGTCCCTACAGCCTAGAGTTGGCTTTGCAAGTCAGGTCCCAGTTGTTCTTTTGAGACCTTGCAGATCAGTTTGAGGCACAAGACCATCTCCTAGATAGACTACTTCCATGAGCATATTGCCAGAGTCTCATTATTGAGACAGTACCCAAAAAGAAAATGGGGAATCAAGGACCCTGGGTTCTATGGCTTAAACCAGGCATTCAGTTCAGGTATTCAGCTGAGCACCCCCCATGAGAACAAGGAACTAAAGTCTGTCCCAGGAAACAGAGTGACCCAGCCCAGATAGCCATAATTAACTCAGATAGGACATAATGGTCTGATCAAACCTGTGATTAAAATACCAGAAGTTCCAAGCAGAATAGCGGTGACCAACACCCAGTTGTAAAAGCCCCCTAACCAGCTGGTCTAAAGGCAACCCCATGACTACTGTGAGCAACCTTATGACTTTGAAGTATGACCTTTAAAGTGACTAATCATGTGTTGCCCAGTTGCTATGGTGATTTTATGGTCTTTAAAAGAGATATGGGATTGCCCCTGGCTTGCTACTCCCTTGCTCCCTAGGCAGGGAGGAAGCCCATCTGTAGAGGTAATAAACCTCATGCTTATTACATCAACTGGGACTGGAGTCTGGGTTTTTGGGGACCCCCTTCCTGAGGATAGTACCCTGATTCTGGGGTCTATTATTACTAAAATAAAAAATACATTAAAAACATAAAAATACTAAAGATGCAAATTAGAAAACATTAGGGAGACACGCATCGGATTTCTTCAGTTTAGAGAACAGGAGAGTGTCTTTTGAAATATTAAACGCAACCTGATGGTAGGGCCAGGTCTGTAACTGTGGCCTGGGCTTCCCTTCCAGGGTTTCCATCATGTTCTACCATCCTGCCTGCCTTATATCTGAGGAAGGGTGGAGCTCCACAGAGAGGAACTTGGGGTCATAGAGATGATGCTAAGGTCCAGATATGGCCTGTGCCTCTTTGAGCATTAGCTTTTTGGGGTTTTGTTGGTTTTGTTTTAAGCTCATTTCATCTTTATATATCTATCAAGTATTTATAAACCAGGAGACTATTTCATGAAATTATTGTCTATACATTGTAAGAATTTATGTTGTTACCATGTTTGGACTGATGTTGTCACATCCTAGGATTGACTGTATCATATAACAGTGCCTCTAAAGATGTTACAAACAACCTGACTTTACTGTAAACTGAAAGGCTTATTCTGCAGTGAGCCGAACTGAATATATTTTACTCTGGGCTGTCACTATCTCCAAAGCTTGTGTTTTTGATATAACTGGACCTGCCTGACTTGATGTGGAGACACCTAATCTTTTCCTACTCTAGCTAGGGTCAGCATGACATCAGTGAAAGCCACTTTATCATGAAATAAATGTCATTGGAAATGATGTCATTCACAGAACTCTGAGGACACTTTAGCATGACCAACTGAGGAGTAAAAGGAGTGAGCTGTCAAAACTGAAAGGCATACATGAAGGCATACAGATGGCTGCTGATTCTGATGCTCAGAGATCTATCACTGAGGATATGGGATCTCAGGCAGTTGAGCTGTCTTTCACAAAACATGGAATATAGAGTTTTCTATTTTATTATTTTATATGTCTGTTTAAGATCATTTGTATATTGATACAAATTCAAATATAAAATTATTTTATATGTCTGTCTAAGGTAATTTGTATATTGACACAAAATTGTATCTGTAATTGACATATTTTGCACATATTTCTACCTCTGTTTAAAATATTTTGCACATTAATGCATATTAAACACATTGTCATTTCTACTATACAATTTTTTACTTGCTTAATTTTACTAGTCACAATATATATACAAATATTTGTTTACCTCTGTCTAAAATATTTTGAATAATGATACATATTTACAATACTGTTGTAATTTTGTACTATATATTTACCTTTGCTTAATGTTTGTATGACTGTCACACTTACAGTCCTTATCCAAAAATTGTATACTCACATATAGATTGTCTATTTTTATAATAATGTAACCTTCAGTCTTTAGGATGATAAGAATTATAGGTCACCATTATGTATGTTTGTCTTGTATTAGTCATGTTAATTAGGCCTTCCAGATATATAGTGGAATATGTCAGATGGATAGGCAGTCTTCAAACACTTCATAGACCTAGAGAATATGGCATTTCATGTTTTGTTATTCAGAACTGGGCTATAAGAGACACAATTGCTTCTGGCAGCATTGTTCCTTTCCTGAGATGGTGTTGGGCATCAAAGACATTCCACTTGGAGTTTGTCTTTCTTGGTGGATAATGGCCTGTTGGGCAAAGAATGGTCCTTGCCTTGGCTACTGACAATATGCATGCTGTCTAGTTCAGACAAGCGGGATGAAAGAGACAGCTGAAACCTGCTAAGACAGAATAAGATGGTTTCTCAAAATATCCTGCTTCTGAAAAGATCTGTCAGATGTCCTAGGCCTGTAGCCAAAAACTCTGGATGCTCCAATGTTTCAATAAGCTGTGGGTAACTGTCCAGGTAGCTGGCTGTCACTGTCTTTCTACCTAAATTTCTGAAGTTGCTCACTTGTACTTCAGCTTACTCAGGTAATATATTTTCCTTCTCAGATCTTTGATGGGATTGAAGACTAGACAGTTAAGATTACTACCATTTCATATCTTAGCTAAGAACATTTAGGTACTAGATTTATATTATTCAAGATAAACAGCTTTGAATTAATCTCTGTATTTTGGCACTTACCAATACTCTGGACATTTAATATATACCTTATGTTTGTTGTTTGTTAGTTGTAGTTTGACCTTGTGTATGTTATTTGCCTTTTCCTTCTAATTGCTTCTATTGTATATAGCTTTGTAGTTAGGTTTAGAACTTTCCTATTTAGACAAAAGAGGGAGATATAGTGGGAATCACGCATTATCACCTTGACCTTGAGGTGTGTTATCTTCTCTTCCTGTTTGCTCCCTTGTGCTCTTGGAGAAAGGATCTGACCTATTGTTGCCACCCTGTGAACCTGTCCAACTTTCCAGGAACTGTCTATTGGTTCAATCTTTGTATCAGTGAGTGTTTCATATAAACCCTTAATAAATATTAATCAGTTGCTGGTGATTAATTCCTACTTTACAAACAGTCCTAGTCAAGTTTGGAAACTTAAAAAAAAAATTCAGTAAACAAAATAAAACTCCCACAGGATTATGGAGCTCTATAGAGTTTTGTAGCTTAACAATTGTGTTTTCCAGCCATACATCACTGGTGGCACTCCAGTGGTGAGTTATAATCATACATCACGAGAGGGATTGCACTTTTCTGATGGATGGGCTCCGTACATCATCTGAGCACCATGGATTTGATGATGTATTACTCTGAGCCACAATGAGAGTTTAAAGGAGCTTTTAGCAACCAGACAGTTTTAAATTTCAAATTTTCCAAAAATCAAGGTCTTTTCAAGTCAGATAAAATCAGGGCGAGGGAATGTAATGCTATAAAGTCACCAACTCTGAGAGCCTGCCAACCTGTCATTGCCTTTGGCTTAAAGCTCAGGAGGTGTGAATAATTGGGAAGCTCTTTTTTTTTTTTTTTTTTTCATCCACCCTTCATAAGAACAGAAGTCTAGGGACCTGAACAAACAGAAGCAAATGTCAATGCATCCATTTTGCCAATGAGTTAACCATATTTTCTATATTGTAAGTATAAACAGCTCATCACCAATCTAAGCACTGCTTAGCAGGAGATGCTGTGATTGGGTACCAGCTAAACCCAGAAAGATTGTTTGCTCCAAAAAGTTCTTCTACTGGAATCTAAAACAAAACAAAGCAAAAAGAACAGGAAAAATAGAGCAGAAAAAAGCCTTTTCTAACATTTGTTTGTAAGACATGGGAAGTTCTGAGAGTACACAAGAAAAACGCAGGGGAAGGGGACATGAGCTTCTTTCTCAGAGGTGGACATGGGGCTACAGTGACAGTTCAGACATCGGTCCTGCTTTAACTGGTTAATAAGATGATAATACAGCTTCCAAGGAACTAATGTGGCTTTATGAAAATGTATCCACTTTGACTAAGACCCTACCTGCTGGGGTGGGTGTGTTCAAAGTAATTACTATCAATTAAGAAAACAGGGGTTGGAAGAACTTTTCCCCCCTTGTTCAAAAATCTCACCTCAATAAACAGAGCAATATAAAAACTCTTCCTGCTGTTTGGAAACAGACACTAGAGACAATTACATTTCCAGAGACACCGCCATGTGGAAGGAAACATCCAGAAATGAGGAATTAACCATATTATTTCTTTGGCTTCCTCCAGTATATTCTTTCAAATTATTATTGGTTTTTGATATCTACTTCCATAAAATTTCCTATCTTACAAAGGTCCAAGCTCCTTTTCTTTTATAACAGAGGGAAAATATATAATGAGACTAATAAACTATGTTAAAAAATATATCAATCGCTACTTTGAGACCGACAACTGAACAATGTGCATGAGTCAGGTTTCACTTCTGCACTGATGGCTTTTGCACAAACTATTAAGTAAATTCACAAAATATTTCTTTTCTTCTCTACAGAGAGATATACAGCTGAATTTTTTTCATAAGGTAAAAAACTTTCATCTATAAAACATAGTATGTTATACCACTCATCTATTCACCATTTTAAAAGTTATTGTTACAAGAACTAGGCCTAGTTCTATATGCATATATTATATGAAGACTAATATGTACAACAAGCATTATGACTTGGGGATTGTTGTCAGTCTCCTCCTTCTGGTGCTTTTCGTCTGTTTCCCTGGGTCTGTCTTGTCCTTCTCTCTGTCTCTGTCTCTATCATATTGTTTTTCATTGACTGGGAAAATGAGACTTAAATGACTTAGCAAATTTCACAAGGTCATCAAGCTGATAAAGTAGTAAAGCTTAGATTACAAGAAGGTGCACAAGATAGTGACTCTCATTTTCACTCATATTAACCAGACCATCTATGATTCACATTGTAGTTCATGTAAATAGTACAAGGTTAGGCCTTTAGCTGTAAGCAGCCCAGTAGTATCACAAAACATCACACTAACTTTCACTGTACAAAATTATAGTTCAGGTTATAATTAATATCTTTTTTCATCAAGTTAATGTATTTTGCACTAGGGATTCTCATATCCTCTGATATGAGCATTCTCCTGTGACTTGAGCAGGGAAAACCAAGAAGGAAATAGTATAAAGAATGGTGGTTCTTATGAAGTCCTCAAAGAACAGATCACTCGCTTTTTAGATCTGTCAATACAATTAAACCTCCACTGTATTCCTAACACAGCTTTGAGAAAGAAAAGAAACATTTTAAAATAAAATGAATTCCATCCACCCTCAAGTAGAAACTTCAAGCACTCTAGAAATTTCAAATGTTGAATATTCTTTGTTTATTTACACAATAGGGAACATAGTTATCCTTGTTATTCATTAAACTCTTACCATATGCTATGCACTTACTCAAAGAACTGAGGTAAGCACTTTCTTTATAATGTATCAATTGCTTATCATGAGCTTCCATGGCATAGATCACAGAATCATTGCCATTGTTGACAGATGAGGTGATAAAGGACAATGGAAGTGGAGTGAGTTAGTCTGCTCACTTCCAAGTCCACAGTGTGACATCCTAATACAGCCAAACTCAGACTAGCAGAAATTCAAAACCCTCTTCTCATACTGCTGACCCTCGACAGAAAACTCATCTGCAAGAGAATCCCATGAGAAGGCTTTATAGCACATTTGAGATCTGCCTTTATAAATATTCTGTAGTATCTTTTGGCTCTCGGTTTTCTTCAGTGACATAAGAGTCCTAAGTTCTTAAAACTAATTGGCAAGAAGAAAGTACGTTTACAATCACTGTCCATAAAGAAATAGACAAGCTCAAGCTCAAAAGAGACAGAAAAGCAAGCCAGTCTCTACTGTATTGAGTGAAACTCACGGGAAAACAGAGGTGGGATCTGGGTAAGCTATATTAGAGAGAGTCTTTCTGTTCAGCTAGAATGCAGGAGCTCTCAAATACTCTTGGAGTGTGTCTGTCTGTATTTGTGGACATCTGGCTCTCAGTTTTAAGAATTCCAAGAATGTTACACGATCACTTGACAATGAAATTACTGTATTTATGATGGGTATGGTTTTGGGTAATTAAAAGTATTTTCCTTGCAGGTAAAAATCCTTTCCCATCCCTCCTCTTCCTCCTGCCCTAGCCTTCCAAGAGCCCTTTCAAAGTGGCCTCCATTGGAAGAGTTCAGATTTTCCAGGGCTCTTCTGAGGCTTCTTATGAGTGTGGATGACAGTTTTTAACTGTAAAGTATAAAAAGCACAGTGTTTATCTTCCATTATTTTGAATTTTTGGGATACTCATTATTGTGGTTTTCTCCTGATTTTTCCTTTTTCCCACCCTATGTTCCTAGGTTCAAGAACATACTTATTAACTGTTATTGGGATAGAATGATATTATATGAAATTCAACAATGGAGAGAGATAAATGGGAAACTGATGGTTGATGGAAGGAAATATGAATAAATGAACAAATAGATGAGTGGTTGGAGAGATGGAGGGAAGGTTAAATAATGTCTACTATAGTACTCTTGATTTCTTTTGGTTACATAAATTTTAAAATGTTCATGTACTGAGTTTTATGACCATTCATGTCTTCTCTCTCATCTTGAGAGACCTTGTTCATCCAAGGATATGGCTGACACAAAGGCCATTGTGAAGACCTCCACATCATTCCTCCACACAAAGAACATCTTCTCACGAAGATACCACTCTCATGGTTCTCTCTATACAATTTATTTCTTGAGTTCTTCAGATGGGCTGTGTGTCTGGAGCAACAGCTAATCCTACTATCAGTATTGGGAGGACTGCCAAGGATGCCTAGTTTGTTCAGCCCTCACTTTCCAAACATCCATCATGGCTCCCTCTCAAATGACAAAAAACCCATTTTGCCTCCAACCTCCATAGATTAACCCTCTCTTTGATAGACAGAATACCAAACCATGTACATTTTATTTGCATGTCAGATAGAACATTAACTCTGAGAGCTACTCCCCCTCTAGCTTTCAGTGAGGACACAATAAAAGGAATCGGATGCAAATGTTACAAAGATGACATTTTTCCTTGTCTTACTTATTTTGTGCCAAATTCACACTGCTTTACTGTTTGTCCTACATATAATTACTGCTCTTTAATTTATGTTTCAATAAAATGTATAATAATAAACGTTAACTGCTCAATGAATAAACATTCAGTGGGAGCTTTTAATGGAGGTTACATGTTGTGAAGCAGCACTGCGGCTTTCCAGAAATCTCGCCCTCTACTTAATGAGCATTATTTCCATAATCTGTGCATTATTGCTTAAGCTTCCCTTTAGGAGAATTTACAAAGCAAAAATTCATGAAATACTTCCAGTCCAAAGGGGGGAAATTGTTAAGGGGATTAATAACTTGTCCTGTTAAAGAGACAGGACAAGCTTTCATGTCCCTCCGGAGACTGTAACTTAGTAATTATGGTGGTGGCATTTCCTAATTATCTTTCTAGTCAGGTGCATATCTACTACAGACTTTGCTTCTAAGATTTGGTTTAAATGGAAGTGATGAGATACATAAAAAAGCCAGCCATGAAGGTCAAGATTGTCCAGATTCCTTTTCCTGTGCTAACAAAAAGACTAGGCAAGAGAACCAAACCTTTAAGAGCTATTAAGATACAGTCAAATGGACACTTGTGGAAATGGATTCAGAAAAATGGTTCAAATACTATACAGGCCTGACGAGTGGTGAGTGGAGAGCAAGACAGTAGTGCAGTGTGTAAGGGAGCTGGCTGCAGAGCTTGACAGCCTAGTTCAACCCCAGGACTCACATGCTGGAAGGAAACAACTGCCTCTCACAGTTGTTTTCAACCTCTACATGTGTGCATAGCACGAGTACTCAAATTTGTGAACACACACAATTAATTATAAAATATTTGTTAACCAAACTGTCGAAAGGCTGGAGAGCCCTTTCAGTGTGCGAATGCACTTGTTGCCCCCATGCAAATGATCCAGGTTTGGTTCCCACCATCCAAAAGTGTCTCCCAGCCACCTGTAACTTCACATCCAGAGATCTGATACCTTCTTCTGACTCCGTGGGACCCTGGTATTCATGGAGTGCATGTATATACATGTAGACATTTGGAGCAATAAATACAAAAGAGAATTTTAAATCCACCCAGAAATAACTAAATTTAGACACAATTCTAAGCTGAGCTTTATGTTGATGACATGATACATTATTTTCAATGTGAGGGTTTTATTTTTTAAGTGAAATTATCAAATAGAATTTAACACTATGATTATTTCAAAAGGTTAATTTAAGTAATTTTTGCAAATTATATTCTTAAAAGGAGTTGATTTTAAAAACTAACTGGAGCACAATAATGTATTTCCTCCTCTTTGCCAGAAGACAGGGCTTAGCAATTTCAGTGAAGAGAACCAAAGACATTGGGAGACATTGAGGAACAAAGACTCTTGATGGTGTGACAAGGCAGAGCAGTGAGGAAACATGAAGTGACAGCTGTCACTCAAGGTTTGTCACACTGCTTTACTGGTGGGTTGACACAAGTTAAATAAATCTTGTCAGGAAGGACTCATTGGGCATTGTCAGAAGTCATGTGTCCTAGTGAATATCTTCATGCCTGTGTGCCTGATTATGAGTGTGTGGTGATATTTACCACAGGAACATGTGCTTTGATTTCCAAATGAAAGCTGTGCTATCATTTTTTGTAATATGCTAGCCATCATTTATGCCTTGCTTTGAGTATCACTGTGAAAGCTTTCCAACAAAGATTATCTTCCCTTAATATGAGATGAATATAAGATTTTCATCATTTCAATATTGCTACTTTCACATATAAATTCAACAAAAATAAAACACTCAGCATAAATTGAACTCAATGTGATTCAAATTTGATCATGTTTCTCTACTGGATTTTTTTTCACATATTCTACTTTTCTCTTGGTGTGCAAGCTTTTCTATTTTCTAAGGTACTTGAATTAGAGAGCATAGAACTAGGGACAAGGTGGCTGAGATGGCAAGTGGGAAAAGTGGTAGAATAAGGTTGATTCATCATTGAGAGAGCTCTATTTTCCTTGTAACTCAAGGGAGCAGATGTTTATTCCAGAGTGAAACACGTAAAAATGACATCTTTTTCTAGGATGGAATAAATTAAAACCTATTGGGCGTTTGAGGTATCTTCAGAGATAGATCCAGTGTGTCACAAGAGCAAATAACCTTGGAAATAATCCCATTAGGAAGGGAGCCACATATGTGTTTTATTACAGAACTGTATCTTGTGGTGCAATGCACAGTAGAATATTATTCAGTCAGTAAAAGGAGGCACTGACATTTGCCACAATGCTGTAGACATGAAGCACATATGTTAAATAATATAATGTAGGAATGAAAAGAAAGCCTGAATTTTCCATAATTTCACTTATGCCTGAGAATAGTAATAAAACAACTAAAACAGAGATAGAGAATAAACTAGCAGATCCTCAGATTGTGGAGCAGGAGAAGTAGCGAGATGTGGAAAAGTAGACACAAAGCAGCAGACTCAGAGGATAACCAATCTAATGTCAGGACCACAGGCAACAGACTGTATCATGTTCCTTGCTATATACAGGAGACTAGTCCTACAGTCCTAATGGATATCACAGTCAGTGGATGCTCTAATTATTTAAGTAAAACAGTGCTGCATTTAAGCCTATGAAAGCTTCCTACATACTTCACGTTTTTACTAGGTAACTTGTAAAACTAAATTGTAGACATTGCATATTTTTCATAACATATTATTTTAAAGAAAACAACCATGATTTTTGTTTGTTTCCCAACCCTATCTATTTTGGTTAATAATTAATGTTTTCAAACAATATATTTTTTATCATATTCTTTCATTTTCCCCACCTCTTCCCAGAATTTATCTTCATACTAACCCATGTTATTTCTCATTATTAAAAAACAAACCCCAAATAAAATTAAACAATATCCATAGAGTGCATTTTCCAAGAATATTTTTGATTCCTGCTTAACTAAAACCATGTAGTACTTGCAGACATGAAATGTGAACTTTGTTAGATGTAGGATCCCTGCTAAATCAAGAAATTTTACTATCTTGCTGAAAAAAACCACAAAACATGGGTAACCATGTAAACCTATGTATATGTTAAATTTCTTTATCATAGTAATTATGAGTATGTATATGTATCTAACAATATTCATATTGCATACTTTAAGTCTAAATAATAAAGTTTACTTAAAAACAAGAAAAAAGCACGTATTTTTGTTTATGAGTGAGAATCTTTTCAAAATAGTCATTTTATAACACACTGAATTTGTAATAGCAAGAACCTGGAAACAAGCTAGATGCCCATCAACTGAAGAATGGATTAACAAACTGTGGTACATCTACGCAATGGAGTACTACTCAGCAGTAAGAAAAATGATATCCTAAAATTTGCAGGCAAATGGATGGAATTAGAGAATATCAACCTGAGTAAGCTATCACAGACCCAGAAAGATAAGCAGGGGATGTACTCACTCATTGGTGGACTCTAAACAAAAAGTAAAGAACACTCAAGCTGCAAACCACAACCACTTAACATCTTGGGATCTGAAAATTATATTTAATATAGTCTTTTGCTGTTCATCTGATCTGAACACTATTCATTATACACAATGGCATCGTTACATATTTTTTTCTTGTCACTTTATTTTATTTTACTTTTTTAGAAAATAAAGTCCTTTTTCCTAAAAAAACAAACAAGAAGAGAGAGGGAGAGGGAGAGGGAGAGAGAGAGAGAGAGAAAGAGAGAGAGAGAGAGAGAACTCTTTAAAGTTGTCTTGATTGGCTGGCTCATGGCCATGTTTGTGAGACATTTTTTTAAATTGCTGACGGAGGGCTCAGACTACTGTGGGAGGGAGGTGCCATTGCTGGGGATGTCAGCCTATGCTGAATAAGACAGCTAGCTGAACCAGCAGTCACCTTCCAGAGGTGCCTGCTTCCAGCTCCTGCCCTGAGCCCCAGCTTTGGTTTCCTTTAAGCCAAATAAACCTTTTCTTCTTGAAAAACAAAAACAAAAAACAAAAAAACAAAAAAAACCCCACACAAACAAATAACAAAAAACCCCAAAACCAAAACCAAACAAACAAAAGTAACACATTGAAAGCAAACATACATTCAAAGCCAAGTCTCCACAACATATAAGCATTGTTTTGGTGGCTTAGACAGAATGAATCACTTGGATCAGACCAATAAAGCCCATTCTAATAAGGACATCCTAAATTAGTACTTTGTTTGCGTATAGGACGACAGCAACAAGAGCAGTTAGAGGGGAGCATATCATCTGAGCCAGCTCCCAAACTAGAAGCTGGGAGGTTCATGGGACCTTGTGTAGTACCTCTGAGGAACAAACAATGAATATTGCTAGGCAATAACAATAAAAAAGAAACCAGGCAGTAGGAGAAGGCCCAGAAACCAACTTCGCTTATCTTATCAGCCTGGATGTCAAGTGTCACCAAATAATTGTCAGAAAATTGTATAAGATGCAGAAGTAATGATGTTCCTTTTCTGGGTGATATCAGTGACTAACGTATGGAATTTATGTTGATTCAAATTTTCAGGTTCATGTTGCAATGCTCACTACCTTCAGTGTTTCCATTCAAAACAAATTGCCTATTAATGGAAAAAAACACAGGTAGTCAAGAGCCTTTCAAAAAGTCAACTGCTACTGAATATGGGCAGAGAATGTAATTTCCCAGAAATTTTGCCAAGCATTACAGTATTATAAACTTACAGTGGTTAAGACCTCTAAGGAATGTTTGGAAGAAACAAGACCCTCTGATGGTGTGGGTCAGAATGTTTTGTACAGAAGCCTCGGTGAGGTGCAGCATTTATGACTCTTCTACACTAGTGCTTCTCAACCTTCCTAATGCTACAACCTTTTGATATAGTTTCTCATGTTATGGTGACTGACAGCCATAAAATTATTGTTTTTGCTACTTTGTAACTGTAAGCTTGCTACTGTTATAAATTTTAATATAAATATCTGTGCTTTTTCCATGGTCGTAGGTGACCTCTCTGAAAAGGTCATTCGACAACCCCAAAGGATTCTGATCCATTGGTTGAGAATCACTATTCTACATGATAATTTTTTTAACCTTTGGCATTAAATTTGGTGAAGAAGATTATCCAAAGGCTATGTATTTCATATGTAACAGAATAAAGCAAATGTTGTTAGGACTGGCTTAGGATAATGCTCCATACACCCTGGTTACTGTCAGTGTTGGCTTCATTCATTAAGATGATAAATCAACAATAGCTTGTGTGAAAAATCTAGTTATGCCAAGCAGCTATGTCAGACCCTGGGATATCAAGTTTGTAAGTTAAGTTTTCCTTTCAAATAATATTCTATTTTGAACAGTAACAAATCTGTGGGGAGTATCATAGGTCTGGCTAAAAGAATGACAGATCTTATAGGTGCCACACAATTTCCATGGGTATTCATGGAGAGATATAGTCATTAAGTTAAAGTGTTTTGACAACTCTTAACTTTTGCCTTAAGCTCAATGACATAAAATATTCAGCCCCCAAGTTCAAGATCATGAGATGACAGTATATAGGTTCAGGAATTGTACAGCCTGGGCCTAATTCCTGATCCTGCCACTAAAGCTGAGATAGTCACTCAACATCTAGGAGCTCTGAGTTCCTCGTTTGGCAGATGAACTTATCTCCTGGTGCTGCCGAGAGAATGCAATGTGTTAGTATTGCAAACTGCTCAAGCCAGTGTGTATTTGCTGCTTTCCCTTCTGTTATCACTGATGGATTGCTTATAAGTACTCCTAAGTCAACTTTCATTAGTGATACTCAATCCTCACACAAACCTTCTCTTAGTGTCTTAGAAGAAAATTTCTAAAACTTCATTAAAGTCAATTCTCAACTTTAAGGATTTCATAATTATTAAATAAAGTTATTCTATTGCAGCCTCATTTATAAAATAGACAGATGTAGAATTACTCTCCTGGAAACAAATGTGGACTTATACACACAAACAGCCTGGCTCAGAGGAACTCTCTGCCTTCCATAAAGCACAGTGCAGAACCCTTTACTTTTAACACACAAGGGAGAGAGGCTGTACTCAGAGCTAAGATTTGTTTCAGGGGAAAAGGCTGAAGGCTGTGGAGTTCTCTCTCAGATGAGCTGTGTGGAATCCTCATGCCCATACTTATTTCTAGCCTCTGTCTGGAAAGGAAGGGGACATCTCTAAGCTTTGGTTCCCATATTTATAAAATGAAGATTATGAAGGATCTTCTCTAAATAACTTTGGAGAGGATAAACTATGTGGAGATCTTTAGTGCAGCTCCTAGCACAATAAGTTAATGCCTGATAGAGATAGCATGATCAATGCATCTGTCTGGGGCATGTTCAAATGTTCCATCATGACAACAGCTCCTTAATTCTTTCATATAAATGAACTCCCATTTTAATACAGCCATCATCCTGTCTCTATCTGAAATTACATCTGCATTCATTTTCTTTTCCCTTCCTTCCTTCCTTCCTTCTTCCTTCCTTCCTTCTTCCTTCCCTCCCTCCTTCCTTTTGCTCGCACTCCCTCCCCCCATCATGTGTAGCTGTTATTGCAGCATGGAATCATGATAAACCCAAAGTACAATGAAGTGGATGTGATACCACACAACAATCTGTGAAACCAACAGATTAAGTGGAATAGGATGAAGACAGAGGAAATATTCTTCTTACTACATGAGAAACTGAGCAAACCCTGCTGTCTCATAACAGAACCTCTGCTATGCAAGCTTGGACAAGAGAAAAGTAGATCGACTATGCTTGGAGTAGGGGAAGCCAAAGCTGGAACCATGTCCTATAAACAGCAGTGCCTTCTCCTCTTCTCTTCTCTTCTCCTCTTCTCTTCTCTTTTCTTCTCTTCTCTTCTCTTCTCTTTTCTTCTCTTCTCTTCTCTTCTCCTCTTCTCTTCTCTTTTCTTTTCTTTCTTTTTTTTTAAGTATCAGGACAGCCTGTTTGTTTTATTTTTTAATCCATGTATCCCTTGTTCAAACTCTCTTCCCCCTCCCACCCCTCCCAGTCACTCTCTGTTCTCCCCATCTCCTTATCTTTTTCCCGGTAAGGGCAGGAGGTCCCAAGGTCTCAAGGTGGCTTAGTTCAGCATCCACTCCAGGTAGATCTGCTTTCATCATCCCAACATCAAGACTGAGTCAGGTGTTACTCTGGAGGGAATGGGCTCCAAGGTGCCAGTTCAAGGTGTTTCAGACCCCAAGCTGTTCAGTGGTTGTGGTTTGCAGTTTGGACATGCTTTGCTTTTAGTTTAAAGTCCACTAATGAGTGACTACATCCCATGCTTATCTTTCTGAGTTTGTGATATCTCCTTCAGGTGGATATTCTTCAAATCCATCCATTTGCCTGCAAATTTTAAGACATCATTTTTTTCTTACTGCTGACTAGTACTCCATTATGTAAATGTACCACAGTTTGTTAATCCATTCTTCAGTTGAGGGACATCTAGGTTGTTTCCAGTTTCTTGCTATTATAAATAATGCTGCTATGAACATAGTTGAGCTAATGCCTCTGGAGTGTGAATGTACATCTTTAGGGTATATGCCAAGTAGTGGTGTTGATGGATCCTTGGGGAGATTGATTCCCCGTTTTCTGAGAAACTGCCATACTGCATTTCAGAGTGGCTGAACAAGCTTATACTCCAACCGACAATAAAGGAATGTTCCCCTTGCTCTGCAACCTCTCCAGCATAGGCTGTCATCTGTGTCTTTTATCTTAGTCAATCTGACAGGTGTAATGTGGTATTTTTAAGTTGTTTTGATTTGCATTTCTCTGATGCCTAAAGATGTCCAGCACTTTTTCAAGTACCTTTCAGCCATTCATAATTCTTCTGCTGAGAATTCCCTTTTTAGTTTTGAACCTAATTTTTTGATTGAGTTATTTAAGGTTTTTGGCTCTAGTTTCTTGAGTTCTTTATATAGTTTAGAGATCATTCTTCTGTCACTTGTAGGGCTGGTGAAAATCTTTTCCCATTCTGTAGGCTGTTGCTTTGTCCTATTGACTGTGTCCTTGGCTTTATAGAAGCTTCTCAGTTTTAGGAGGTCCCAATTATTGATTGTTATTCTTAGTGCCTGTGCTACTGTTGTTATATTTAGGAAGTGGTCGCCTGTGCCAATGCATTGGAGGGTATTTTCCACTTTCTTTTCTATCAAGTTCAGTGTGGTTGAGTTTATGTTGAAGTCTTTGATCCACTTGGATTTGAGTTTTGTGCAGGGTAACAGGCTCGGATCCATTTGCGTTCCTACCCTTTAAATCACTTTCTCTCTGGCCCCTACCAAACTCTTTCTCTCCTCTCTCCTCCTCCCTTCTCCCCCTTCTTAATAAACCTAATATGGCTTCCTTGGCAGTGTGATGGTGAGTTCTTTCATGCACGAAATACTAAGAACATATACACAATGGAGTACTACTCTGCAGTAAAAAAAATTATATTCTATAATTTGTAGGCAAATGGAAAGATTTGGAGAATATCCTCCTGATCAAGGAGGTATTACAAACCCAGAGAGATAAGCAGGGGATGTACTAACTCATTAGTGTACTTTAGACAAAAAGCAAAGAATACCCAAGCTGCAAACCACAACCTCTGAACAGCTTGGGACCAGAAGGAACTTAAGAGAGACAGCTAGCGAGTCCCCTAGGAAGAGAAAATCAAGAAAATCTCCTTAGCTAATTGGGAGCATATGAGGTTGCAACTAAGAAGAGGTAGGAACAAATCATGAGAGAAGGAGATGATTGAGAGGAACAACAAGGAGGAAAAAAATGAGATGGAGATCTTAATAGAGGAAGCCAATGTGGGGTTGGATAAAGACTGGGTGTTAGGGAAACCTCCAAGAACTCACAGGATGTCCCCAACTAGGTCTACAACCAATAGTGAAGTTGTTACCTAGACAGGATTTTCGCTGTAATCAAATGAACAGCTACCCCAAGTGCCTTCACAGAACTTATATCCAACAACGAATAGAGGAAGTGATACACAGCTGTGCACTGGGCTGAGTTCCTGGTCCAGCTGATAGTGGGTGAGGAGACTCTATATGAGCAAAGAGATAGGGATCATGAGGAAAATTCCCACAGGCTGGCTGGAGCTGGAGCTCAATGAATTTAGAACAACAACCTGGGAACCATTTGGAAAAGAAACTAGGCCCTTCAAGGATAGACAACTGTCCACTGACATGGAAAGTATGTGGAGCCTCAAGGGGAGGATTCAGACTGTTTCTGTGCATGGACTGGCACCTTGGAGCCCATTCCCTCCAGAGGAACACCTAACTCAGCCTTGATATTAGAATGAGGAAATTAGACCTGCCTGGATTGGATACTGAGCTGATCCACCTTGGGACTTCTTGCCCTTTCTCGAATGGGGAAATGGAGAGGAGGATGGCTGAAGGCTCACTGGGATTGATTTGGAAGGGGAAGGGAGTTGGAGCAAGGAGAAAAAGTCTTTATTTTATAAATAAAAAGAGAAAAAATATTCATGTTTCTTGCCTCACTTCATGCTTGTCCTCTTTGATGGTCCCAAACACGTTTAAGACAAAATTTATTTTAACAATTTGTAACATGTTTGGGTGAGATTTGTCAGGCTGCCATGGGTTTAGACCAGAATTGAAATGTCTAGATCAGAACAAACACTTCTCTTTATAGTTTTGTACATTCCATGAGATATTCCCTCATTAAAATTTTTTTTTGCAAAGATCTCAGGTTGTCTATTCTGTTGTAGAATATTATTTTAAGGTATGTTACTTTTCTTTATACTCTGGAACATTTGTTTAATGATACAAAGATATATTATCTTTGATTAAATACAATTCACTTGAGGTTGGAGACTGTGTCAGCAATTAGTGGACAGGAAGTGGTAAGGAGAAGCAAGGTGGTAAAGGTATTTTAAGTCAAGGTGAGGTGAAACATGAGGGCTTTTCCAGGAAGACTCAAGCAAGGAGAGGAGGTGAGGGACTTGGTATTCAGCCTCTCTGATAATTTCAGCTCAATCGTTGAGTCTTGAGTTTTTTTAGAGGGACAGAGATTTAGATAACTTTTCTTCCTAGTGTTGAAAGAGTCTGTGACTGAGGGAACAGAATCCCCTCCAGCTATGGCTCTTGAAGCCTAACTGCTTCTGACAGCCAAGTTGTTGATTAGGACAGGGAAGGCTAAAAGGCAGAAACAGCTTAAAAAGAGGACAACAATTGGTGCAACAATGGGTGGTAACACTACATGGAAGCAGGGGTTATACCAGCTAGCTCTGCTGCATCTGCCATTTGAACTTTTCCACCCTAGCAGTCAGCTGCTGCTTGCCTGAAGAAGTCAACAGAATTGATGAGAGACTTGAGAAATCCTTTAGGGGACTAGGAGAAAATTAAATAATATTGAAAAGGATTTTTTTCTATGTTAAGAATGGGAAATATAATGATGCAGGGTGGTAGGGATCTTTATGTTGCTACTTTAGAAGGCTTGAAGTTAGAATCAGAATACAGGCACATTAATTACTTAACTGACACTGATATAATATTGATGATACTATCAGTATAGTAATTAGTATCTTATTAGTAATAGCTTTGGTGGGTTTTTGTGCTAATATAACAAGTAGGTAATAAAATTCAGGTCTTATAAAGATATATTAATAAAAACCAAAAATGCTTAGACACAGACAGAAGAATGTACAGAAGAATTTGCTGCATTGTGAAACTAGAGAGGAATAGCCTAAGGCTACTAGAATACCAACTTTAATACATCTGGTTACTGTTAAACATGAACCACCAGACAATATACATCCTCAAGGTTACCTAGAAGTTCATTGGAATCTTATACATATGTTAGACTTTAAGAGAATTATGAAAGCAGTAGTTTCATCCAGTATAATTAACCCTTTGTAAGACAGATGTTAAATTCATGGGCAACTAAGAAAAGAATTATTCCAGAAGACTAGAAAAATTTAGTTTCAGCAGTACTAGAATACAGTCCTCAATTACAAAATGGAAAACTTGATAAGGAGAAGAAGTCAAGGCCCTGGCATACTAAGGTAAGGCTAGAGGTCATGATATTTCCCAAGACCAAACTCTTGGTAAGGGTAACTATGCTGATTTGCAAAATACAGTGTAGGTTGGATGATTCTATATAGTACAGCAGCTTTGAATGCTTAAAACAGGATTGAAGAATCAGGAAAGAAGATTGAAACATCTACTAAAAATATCCAAGAACTAAAAGAAGTCTTCATTGAATTTTTACACAGATTAACATCAGCTATAAATAGAATGCTATTTGATCTAAACACTAAGTTAATTGAATCTTTGGCTTTTAAATATGTTAATGAAGAATGTAAAAATGGAGATTGGACCTTTAAGGGGAAGATCATCAACAATAGAAGAATGGATCAGAAATACATTTGATATTGGCCCCTATACTTCTCATGATGATAATTGGATACAAGCACTGCTTTCTAAAAACATAAAGCAAAATCAAAGTATTAGGTGCTTTAGTTGTGGGTGGCAGGTTATCTGAAAAGAGAATATAGGCAAATTTCCCCTAGAAACAATATTCATTAATTCAAACAGAAGGCCCCAGCCTATTGTAGTATATAGAATGTGTAAACACTGGCATTAAATTAATAAATATAAGTCAATAAGGGATAGTCAAGGTAAACCTTTGCCATTGGGAAAAACTTAGCAGGCCTTCAATGTCAAATGCAGTTCAATCATTCTCTGATGGCATTGGGGAAAACCCTCTATACAACAATTAAATTATATAGCTCCTGTTGTTGATGTCAGAACAGCTTTAGAAAAGTAAAACAAATATTCAGGAGAAATTACAAAGCATTTTTTTGCAACTCCTATAAATTATCAAAAGCCAAAGTTAAAAATATAAATAAGTGGCACAGAACTTGAGCATTTGGTAGACACAGGTGCAGATGTAACAAATGATTGCACCAAATTTATGACATCTAGATTGACCTTTTCAAGATGTAAATGTTCAGCTTTTAGGGATTGGCATTTTGTCATAAGTAAAACAAAGTAGAAATGGGTTGAATGTATAGTACCAGAAGGACAAATAGGAAAATTGAAAACATATGTAGTTAACATAACAATAAATTTGTGGGAACATAATTTATTGCAGCAATAAAAAACACAGACTAACATTCCCCCAGTCTCAGAAAACAAGCTATAAAATAAAGAATGGTTATGAGAGAAATATCAATAGACAATATCAAGAACAGTCATGGACCATTTAAGCTGTACATAAATAGGGCACAAAAGCTGTTGGTATTTCAAAGGTACCATTAAAATAGTTGATTGACAAACCTGTTTGGGTAAAACAATGGCCTTTGAAATAAAAAAAATTAGACTTTAGAATAACTAATAAAAGAGCAAATAAATGTACCATGCATTGAAGAATCAACTAGTCCTTGGAATTCTGTTATTAAAATGAAATCTGAAAAATGGAGAATGATATCAGATCTAAGAGTCATAGATAAGGTGATTTAGTCAATAGGCACTTTACAATTTGGAAATCAACTTCCTTATTTGTTACCTAAAGGCTGGCCTATTGTAGTAATTGATTTAAAAGACTGGTGTTTTTTACTATGCCATTATAACAATAAGATAGAGAAAAAATTGCAATCATAATACCTACTTATAATGATTCTCATTCTGTTAAGAGATATCAATGGAAGGATATTCCACAAGGGATGTTGAACCACTATGTGCTAATATTTTGTACAACAGCCATTGGAAATAATTCATGTACAGTTTTCTCAATCTATAATTTCCATTATATGGATAATATCTTATTAGCTGATTCCAATGTAGATAATTTAGAAAAATATTTGAAGAAGAAAAAAACATTCCATATTGTAAATTACAAACTGCTTCAGAAAAAAATACAAAGAGAAGCTTCTATTAACTCTTTAGGATATAAATGAGATTTGTAAAAAAAATTAACCCCAAATGGTACAAATAAGGTCAGAAAAATTGTCGATTCTTAATGACTTTCAAAAATTGCTGGAAAACATTACCTTTCTATGGCACAGTATTAGAGTAACAACTCAAGAACTGAGTACTTTGTTTGAAATCTTAGAAGGTGACAAAGACTTAAACATTCCAAGAGAATTGCCAAATGAAGCTAAGAGAGAATTGGTCTTGGTGGGAAAAAAATTACAGGATGCACATGTGGAGCATTTGGATCTGGAGCTTGACTGCATTCTGGTTATTTCACCCTCTACAAATTTCCCTACAGAAATTTTAATGCAGAGGAAAGATACTATTTTAGAGTGGATAGTTTTACCACATAAACAGACTGAAAAATTAAAAACATATATGGGAAAGGTTTCTGAATTAATTCTAAAAGGAAAATTAAGACTTTGTCAAATGACAGGATTGGATTCAGCAGAAATTGCAGTACCTTTTACTAATGCTGAAATTGCTTCATTATGGGCAGAAAATAAAAATTGTCAAAGAACCTTCAGTAATTTTTAGGAGAGGTAAGTAACAAGAATCCAAAAAGCAAGAGATTTCAGAATACACACACACACACACACACACACACACACACACACACACACACACACACACACACACACACACACGTTGGGAGTCAAAGCCTAACTTAGCCATATTTTATCTCCTACAGCTAGCCATTTACCAGTAGTCTATACCCTAGATAGTCAATTACCAGAAGACTACACCCCTTATTGTTTTAAGCTAAACCATGACTCCAGGATTTCTCCTTGACCTTCTCAGATCAGCAGGTGACATCCTCCAGGCCCTCAACTGATAACAGATTTCCATATCAATTCTACCCTGTCTGTTACTTCCCCTCACAGGCTTGCCACATCCTTTTGAATATCCCACCCCTTTCCTCCCAGCTACCTGCATGGCAGAGATTCTGTCAGAGATATTTGTCTTGTCCTTCCATTCTATGTGTTCCTGCCTTCCATTTGTTTCATTCCCAGGTTCAAGTCCATGCTGAAGACCCTGCTGGCCAGGGCACGCACGCGCACACACACACACACACACACACACACACACACACACACACACACACTAATTGGATTTGACATCAGATAGTAAAAGACACTTCAGTTTCTGGAGCTCCTGAATTCTATACTGATACAAAAAAAATGAAAAAAGGCAGGTTATAATTCAGGAAAAATAAGTAATGTGGCTTAAAACCCTTATGATTCATTTGAGAAATAAGAATTATATGCTATTTTTATGATATTGCTGAGTTTCCCAACTTCTTTATGTAATTACTGACTCTCAATATGCAGAAAGTATTGTCTTACATATTAAAACTACTGAACTTTTTCTGATAAGTCATAATTAACTTTATTATTTATATAATTAACTGGAAATAGAAATCATCCCCTATATATAGCACATATGAGATCCCCCATATGGGTCTGTCAGGCCCTTTAGCCTAAGGTAATGATGTAATTTATCAGTTATTAATAGGAAATGCACTGGGGGCCTCAGAGTTTCACTGTAGATTTGTCAGGTATATTTCCTGGGTTACATAGATATATTTTAGATAAATTAACTTCAAATATTCCAAATACCTACAGAATATGGCATTTAAAGTGTTTAGCTTATAGATAAGTTTTTCATGACAATAAGTCACTTCTGCTCCTTGCAGTACCAATTTACTTCAGAGAAGATTATGGGCATTGAAGATACTCCTTATGGAGTTTGCCTTCGTTGTGGCAAGGTTAGCCACAAGGCAAAAAACTGTTCTTGCCTTTGACTGCTAATAATATGCTGTGCAGACTGGGCATGCAGGAAAGACAGGAAAGAGAACTGTTGAACTTTGTCAAAATTCAGGTTTCACAGAGGAGTCTGTCAGATATTCTGCAGGACACAAAGAAAGAGAGTGATGAATTTTGCTAACACAAAGCAAGACAGTTCTTCAAATTTCCTGCTTCCATGAGAAGTCTTCCTGAAGGCTAAACATAGATGCCTCATTGTTGCAGAAGGAGCTTTGGGTGACTGGCCAGGTAGTCAGCTGTCTCTGTCATTGATAAGAGCTTTAGATGTTGTTTGCAATGCACTTTTCGTTTACTCAAATAATATTATCCTTCTGGGGTCTTTGATGGAGTTGAAGACTAGATAGTTATAACTGCAGTTTTTCTTAGCTATGATAGAGTAAATTAGGTAGAAATATTTAGATTCACTAAGATAGGACAGATAATGGACTATTTTCTTTTAACTTGCCAGACACAAATGAAGTAGAATTTGTTACATTGTGAATCTAATCTTTACATGATAATTATTCTTTTTGTATAAATTATTATTATTTTTAAATTAAAACCTTTTATTTTTTCTTTATACAGAAAAAGAAAATGTAGAATATTGTTACATTTTTTAAAAGGACTGCTAATTTTTTGTTTGTTTGATCTTACAGTCTTTTACCCTCTTCAGCATTTCTGATCCATCTTAAGGATGTCTGACCCAAGGCACACTTGACTTGAACTACTTTTCCCCACAGTCTTGCCAAGCATTTGTTACATATATGCTGTCCCTTACTGTCCAACAAACAACTGAGTCAACTGTATCTGAATTTTTCTTTTAGTTAACAAAAGAGTTTGGCACAAAGCAAAAACCATAGTTACCATGGATACACAGGCTTGGAATCTAAATAAATCACTTAATACACTGGGAAGGGTAACTAATTATAAGAAGAAACACATACACACACCCAGATGTGTTAGTGATTAATTTCTTCTCAGCTACCACACTTCCAGCTAATTCTGTGACATGTTACTGTTTATTGAGGAGCATCTATTTATGCCAACCTGCACTTCGTGTTTGCCTAATTAAGTACACATACATTTCAAAGCCTGTGATCTGTGGACTGTGTTTACAGTTACGAACACTATATTCAATACACAGGCAATTGTTTAGCACCTCTCACCTTTTCCCAGCCTCATATTTAATTAGTGAGCATTGCTGAGGGGAAACATGGGGTATGACTTTGAATTAAACAAACAGCTACTTTCCTCACAAATCACAACAACAATGCATAATTAAGTAATGAGATACCTGAGCTCTATTGGAATTTCTCACAGAAAGAAATTAAGGCTCTGAAAAGGACTATGTTACAGGGACACTTATAAAAACAGTATTGAAAAGAAGGCACAGGTACAAAGTCTAGCCTTTCCTCATTGATTCTCTGAGTCCAAATGTTCTTCTGAATAAATAGGCTGGGTATATTCTTTACCCCCTTACATCTTTCTTTTCTTTTGCCAGGATGCTTTAAATATTACATGGAACAATAAAAGCAAGCTTCTCTGCATATTAAAAGCACAGAATAAAATACAAGTATATGATGATCATTAGTTAAAATGATTGCATTGCTTTGGTCTCACTCAAGACAAGAATGAGTGGTCTTTCTAGAATGGTCCTTATATCCTTCCTGATACTATGCATTCTCTTTCCTCACTCATGTATTTCTTCTGGAAAAATTGTCGCCTGCTTGCCTTTCACACAAGGTCTCTAAACTCACTCATGGTGTTTCTCCCTGTGCACATTAAGGACATTTCTCTGTCTGCAGGTTTTCCTTCTGCAAGGCCCCTCTCCTGCCTATCAGAGAAACAGAAGGTTTAACTCTTCATTCTTGTCAGTTCACTGTGGTTTCCAGGATAAGAATGGTGTTAGTTTCTCTGCGACAGATGTCATAGACAGTAGACAAAAATCTTTTTCCTATGTAAGTTTGGAACCACTTTTGATTCTAACATTGAAAGCCATCATCCCTCCACTGAATCCTCAAGACCACTCAGCATTCTATAGCCTACAGATGACATAAGAGTAAATAGAGTTGATAGTACCACAGTGGCCCATATGTAATGCACAATGTTCATTTCCTTGGCCCTACTTACCTTCTAAATCTGCTCCAGAATGGAAGCCTGTAATGCTCCTTTCTGAAGCAAACTGACAGATGTCTCCATTAGAACCTCCATACTGCATGTCAAGTTCAGCAGTGTTAATGCTTAGGATGCTGTCCTGTTGTAGAAAGTTTTCCGGCCCATTTGGGACCAGGGGTTTGTGACCTGGTCCGTGTTTGAGGTTTTGTCCCCCAAAGAAATGAATCAGATGCTTATATTACTTCATACTGTTTGGCCCATGTCTTAAGCACATTACTAGCTAGTTCTTTCATCTTAATTCAAACCATTTCGACTATTCTACCTACCACGTGGCTCACCTGTATTTCTTTTCTTCTTTTTTTTTTTTTTTTTTTTTTTTTTTTAAAAAAAAAACCCTTTTATTTATTTATTTGCCTTGGTGTTTGCCTGGAACTGGAACTACAGACAGTTGTTAGTTGCCATGTGGGTGCTGGGAATCGAACCCGGGTCCTCTGGAAGAGCAGACGGTGCTCTTAACCACTGAGTCATCTCTCCAGCCCCTCACCTATATTTCTTACATGTCTGTCTTCTTCAGGGGCCAGATGGAGACTGACTTAACTCCATCCTTCTCCTACCTGCCTGCCCTCTGATTCTCCACCCACTTCTACGGTGCTGTGCATAGGCCAAAACAGTGCTTTATTTACAACATACAGAGAACATTCTACCACATCTCCTCTTTTCTGTCTAATTAACAAAGCTAAAGTTTTTTTTTCCCCTGTTCCTTCTTTAGAAGAAAACATTGGTTATACAGCTCAGCATTGGTTAGGGCTTTGCTTTGAGGTCAGGATGAAGAGGTGTCAACACCAGTAACAAAATTTTTAACCACCAAGGATCACGCTCAGTATAACAAGATGCTGTCCTGTGAGAAGGACAGGGATTGTGGCCACCGGAAGGAACCACAGCCCATCAAAGTGTACTTTCCTGAAGTGGGCTAGCCTACAAGTTAACTCTGGCTACTCCTTCCTCTCTCCCAGTTGTTGTATCTGCTTCTCAATAAAATTCACATCTAGAGTTGTTCTCTTCACTTCTGCTCTGTCTGTGTGTCCTGTACTCCCACAGATATAGCTCATGTGTCTGTCTACCCGTACATCTTAGGCAATATCTAGGTGTGTGTCACTGTACTTCTACAGTGTTTCTTTGTGTGCTCTAGTCTTTGTGTGTATGTGTCTTTCTGTATCTATTCTGCCATACACAGACACACACAATACATGTGTGTGTTTCAGTGGTTCTCTAATTGTCTTCATTTGTCTTGGCATTTCTCTGTGCAAATCTCTGTTTGCAGCTTGTCTTTTGGTAGGCAGTGGGTTTAAGCTTACATGCTTTTCATTTGGTGCAAATGTCTCTCCGTGTACACAGTTCTTGG